>JAYKAV010002819.1:411067-547113 GCA_035582835.1 Phoebastria nigripes | reverse complement strand
CTCCAGAAATACAAATGGGTTCTGCCCCTTTATAGCTTGATGGCATCAGGGTACACTGTGCACCAGTGTCTACGAGAGTCTTAAACCCCTGTGGGTCTGATGTGCCAGGCCATCAAATCCACACAGTCCAGTAAACCCGGTTGTCCCTTTCCTCCACCTGGCTGGAGGCAGGGTCCCTCTAGTCCTGGTCATAGTATTTGCTACTCACTACTTGTAAATGCAAATCAAAAGTCCCTTTATTAAGATTGGAAGTGGAATCAGCCCTTCTTCTCTGTCTAGGGAACTGCTCACTGGAAACTGCAGCAGCAGTTTTCCTGGAAGAACCCCCTTTTGTGGTTGTTTTTCCTTGCAACTCATGTACCCTTGCCTCTAGGGTCAAGGTAGATTTTCCATCCCACTTCCTCATGTCCTCTTTGTGGTCACACAGGTAAAACCACAGGGTGCCCCGGGGTGTGTATCCACTATATCTTCTCTCTTGAGCAGAGGGACGCTTACTCCTAATGGCTGAGATACTGGTCCATACAGATGGGGAGTAGGACATATCCTCTTTGAATCGCTGGAACTCCCGGGACAGTTTTTCAGACAGTTTTTCCACAGCCGAGATGCAGGCCCATAGGGAGGAAGAGAGACTTTCTTCGTGTAAGATGTGTGTAAGATAAAAGCATTCTTCTCTCACAAACATAGCAAATTAAAATTATACAGGAACCTATATTCACCTAGGTTCACTCCACCTTTAAAATATTCTATTTTGCATTTGATTTACTCTCAAGGTAACATAAAATTACAATTACACTTATTCTGAAAAGCGACTGAATAATGAGTCAATGTGAACTAAACTGAACTACCCCACAACATTTATTCCATCGTTTTCACTAGTTTTAAATCTAATGCAATCTTTAGCATGACAATGTCTTCCCAGTCTTCTTTTAAAAGCAAAAGCTGAGATTTTTCTGTGGCTAAGGGATGTCACTTTCACAGGAAAAAAATGTAATAGGCATAATAGAACATGAAATCTACCTGACAGTTCTTTTAGGGAACAAAGCTGTAGAGTAATTTTAAGAATATGACCTGTTCTTCAAAAAAAAGTGACAGTGGTTGCTTATTTGTCTTTCTGGGAGGTATTACCAGGGAATCCAGTCATGAGGAAGATACGCTCAGCAGCAGTGAGTTAATGAATCCCAAAGGGAAACAGGAAAGGGACAAACTCCAAAGAACCTACCACCCTGAGAAACTTGTCCTAAATAAGTTTATCTCCCAATGAACAAGAGAAACTTTTTTCAAAGAATTCTTCTTAGCCTGTACATGTAGGACATTTTTATTGTCTTTTTTGATCATGCACAGACTTTTATTTTAAATTTTTTACAAAGTATTGACTTGTAAAAGTCCTTGAAAAGTTATTTGATTTCTGGAGTTTAGACCAAATCAGAAGTACAGTCTCAACATTCGACTCCTCACTACAGAAAGAAGAGCCACCTACCAGGCTTCAACCCGTAATCTACACATATCCTCTAAAGTAAATATCCAAGTTTAGGATCAGCTTCTGAATAGAGCTGAGGCCAAGCTAGAACCACAAAGACTGGACTCAAAAGGTGCTTGCTTTCACAGACATTGACATCAACCACCCTGTTGTTTCCTATTTATATTCTTATGAAGAAACAGCTATTTGCTCCCAGCTTGCTTCCAGCTATGTGGCGTTAATTCTGCCTTCCAAGTTGGGCACACAGAATAAGTGCATTGCACAACAGTAGTTTTAGTAGTTTCCTATAGTCTCTCTGCACTTAGTGTTACATGTAGAGCACAAACCATTCCTTGCCCTCCTGCCTACATATTCTGACAGCTGTCTCTAACTGTATGTGCAATTGTATGTCCAATACTTGGTATGCTTCCAGTAGCAGTCCTAATACCACCTATTAATCTGGTCATTAATGTCCTAATTGCATTTGGTCATTTCAGGAAAGGGAGAGGTGATTTTGGATGAGAGTTTACATCTTCTTCAGTAAAATATTTTACCAGTTTTGTTCCTATTTAATAGCAAAACACTCCTTCAGCAAATATTCTCCCCTGGGAAGAGCCTCTGACTCACAAATAGATAAGGTGCCCTTCTCCATTAACCTTCTGGGATAACATGCGCTGTTCCCTATCTCTGAAGTGACTGTCTGTAAGAAACTCATTTGGAAAGCTATATACAGCTGTGGACAGAACAGCCTTTCAAAAGTTTCTAAGACTTTGTTGCAGACTTTCCTCTATATTACTTTCCTGAAACCATCAAGGTCAGTCAAAGAAGCAACAAGGATATAAGTACAATAATTTCTGTTATTAAGAGGTTAGTTATGTACTTTTCAAGTCTTTCAGCAGGATCTCCCTTAAGATATGGGTAGAATTAAAAAGTCCAGTGGGATGGTTTGAACTTTACCCCTGAGCTGAGCTCCGTGGTGTTTGTCTGGGTTAGAGAGCAATACAGATGATTGCCAAGCCAAGAACAGTTGGCTTGCAGCAGTTGCAAGATGCATGACTCACCACTGAGCATCCTGACTCAGCAGGCAAAGTAGACATGGGACATGCACCCACGTGACCAAACTCAGCCTGGGGTTTTGCGGGGATGTGGAGTGAGAAGTCAGTGGTTCCCTTTCTTCTTTGCATTCCTGGACAACTGTTCCACAAATTGAGCTGTGGCAAAATTATCAGATTGACCTTTTCAGCCTGCTTGGTGGAATGAAGATCTTGAGTAAACTGCTTTCAGACTACTAAATCCCACCACTGAGCAGTGCCGAGATGACTAGTTTCAGACAGCCCCAGGCAGAGTCTCAGAAACTCTGTGTTAAACTTGCGTGGGACTAGGCAAAGGATTCCCCACAAAGGACTGTCATGAGATCATTAGTATCCAAATAGTCTAACCTTTCACTTTTTAACTGACCAAAATCCATTAAAGCAGTCTGCTCTGAGACTTCATAGGGAACTTGTGTTTTTCTCTCAACTATGGAGCAACCCACACAGTATACAGGTTCATAGATCCAGTTACATTGTTGAGGCCTCTTATCTCACAGCCTACTATCATCTTTGGGATGACAGTTGCAGGGAGAATCACCTGAAGCATAGTTATCCCAATGCCAGCCACTCAGCCAGACTTCAGCTTCCCTATCTCTGATGTATGCTGAATGATCTGCTGGGTCCAGAAAGCATTTCAAGAGACCATTTCTGCTTATGACAGAAATCTGCTGTGTCAGCCCACTGATTTGAGATCCATCCTGAACGTGTATTCATTTCAATGGTCAACATGGGTCTGATTCAGTTGCCTAAACAAAGGCACCAAGAGAACCTCCCTGCCTCCAGCTGCCACTGAAGAAAGGTGCAGGTCTCTTAAAGCACTTGTGTCGTACCTGCTGGTCCTCTGTATAGGATATCAACGGCATCCTGGATTCTCTAGGGCATCTCAAACAACACTTGTCAGTTATGTTTGGGCAACAACTCTGTGTTTCTGCCACGAGACCAGAGCTAATCTCAATCCTAGCAAAGGCTGTCAGTTCGTCCAGTACTTTTGCAACAGAAGGGCTGGTCTCCAGTCAGATCTTGAGCCAGTAGCATCTCAGGCTATCACTTAAAACATCTAAATTAATATTAAAGCTGAAACCATGACAAAATCCTGGAGAATATGTTATGAACAGGATACAGGAGAATATGTGGAGCCAAACACATTCATTGTTTTATGATTTTGCTGTTTCCTCTCATGTTTCTTACAGAGGGGACACAGTTAGATGAACTCATCCCCTCCCCTCCAAATGCAGCATTAGGCACAAAAAATAGTGTTGGGGAGAATCTGGTCTTTACACCTTTATATGGGACTACAGGGTCCAGATCACAGGACTCTCTTGTGAGAGAATGAATCCAGTTTGTGTAAGGTGTGAGAAGCTGTATCCAGTTGCAACAATTATTGTGTGTTTCAGCAAGAGCTCCCCATGTTTATAACCTGTTTTGGAAAATAGAGTCATCATGCAGATTTCCCCATCAACTCAAACTCTGATTGGAAAGACAGGAAGAAGCCTTCTTTCATGGGAAATATTCCAGCAAGGTGATTTTTGTTGTGATACTAATTGAAAGGCCTCTCTTATCAGACTAAGATTTTATCTTTCTACTACTGAAACCTGAAAAACATTATCACACTTTTAGAAGATCCTGTAGTCTGAATGACACCAGAAAAAGTCTGTGGATTTACCCTATCTAACACCAGACTTGTAATTTAGGTCATCATAGCCTCCATTTAAAGACATGGAAGAAGAGACAAGACTCATGCATGTCCTCACGTACTCTCAATAGCACCTCCAGATGGCAAACTAGCCCACCTGTCATCTAAGTCACCCACTGACTGTTGAGAGTCAAAGGCAATTACATTTCCAATATTGGATCTTTGGTTATTTGCCTAAAATTAGTTTGGAAAAATCTGGACTTAAAATATTTCAACATGCTGGCTGGTTAAACTACTGTTGACTCTTACAGAATGAACTGCAATCTGCAGAGCAGAAAGCAGAGTTGGAAAAAGCAGAAATAGCTCTGTTTCTTCTGTATAAGTAAACCAAATAGTCAGATGAAGCACTGTTTCAAGTTCAGCAGTCCTAAAAGAGTTTTTCATTCTTGTCATCACCATCAATCTTAAAAGGAGTACCTTAATTAGGATCTCAAAATTTTTTTTAACAAAATTGCCTTAAGTTTTGCCCAAAGCAGTTGAGCTAATCTAGTTTGCAACTATATTTCATTGGTTAATTTTATCAGACTGACTGGCTGATCTCTCTTTAACTTGCTAATATTCTTAACATTTTACTAATCCATTTCTCTGTCTGTTCTTAATCATTGTTTCTTGTTGAGAGTCCTTGTTTCTTACTATCTCCTGATAAATTATGTTGCAAGGCATGTTTTCATGGTTTCTAAAAAAATTCCTGCATGGCAGTATTTGTGAGCACTAGCTGTATGGTTGATACACAAATAAGTCACTTCCTGTTCCCTAAGTTTTCATAAACAAACAAGAGGGGGAAATGGAGGGTGATGAAGACTTGCTCTCCATCTGACATGAAGCTGGAATGCGGCTGGAGTTTGTAGCTGGACCCAGATGTTGGGACATGCCCCCACGTTCCACAGTTTAGATTGCCTTATGTGCTATTAGTATAGCAGAAAGGAAGTCAAATAACAAAATAAAGAGTATACATTTGTTTTTCTTATGAGGCTTCCTGTGACCTACCTTTCCAAAGTGTARTAATGGCTGATCCATCTCTTTCCAGAAACAATGTTTAAAGCTCTAAAATTTTGGCAGTCAGTTCAGATTTTGGCTAGATAGGACTCAGTCAACACTTGTTTCTTTTGCTGCATTCATCCTGGACTAGTCACTTTAGGATTATTAAAGGAAGTTATAGGTTTAATTCAGTAGAAATCAAGAAGCAAGTTTGAATTTATTTAATTACTAGAATCAAAGCTCCAGCCTGGTTGCTTGTTTACCTCTAAAACGACCTGGCAGAAAGCATAGCTTCATGTTAATAAACAAATTATGGGGAAACATATTTCTTCAAAGAAATATGTTCCTTTTCTCTTCGCACCTTTTAGACTTCCTAAAMTACCCAACATATTAATTTCCAAAGCATTTCTAAAACTTAGTTTATCTACTCTTAGCTACACTCATTTAAACTGAATTTATATTACCTTCTATTACCAAACCACCATAGCTAAGTTACTAATATAACTCAACTTTGAACTTAGGTGCTTTCAAAAACAATTTTGCCAAGCATCCAAGACATTCCAACTTCATAAAGATATAGTTTTCCTTTCCTTTCTAGACATCAAGTAAGATTTTTAAATGGTAACTAAAGTCCTTCTGCTAGTAAACTAACTTCTATTTATCACCATGCCCGTAAGTCGGTTCATTTTATCCAAATAAAGCAAACTTCTCAAACCTAAATTTTCCCTCATTGCATTTCTGCTAAGCCAAATAGCCTTAGTAGCTTCATCATAATTTTTATATAGACCTGTTGCTAAGTAAAAAAATTCAGAAGGTCTTGAATTTTTAAGAACTATTCCTGGGCTGTTCTTTAATGTTAGGGAAAAGTCTACTCTACAAGAGGGATCACCTTATCTTTGCATATATCTAAAAACTGCATGGGGCTATATGGCCCACAGCCTCAGCAAAAACATGTTAACTGAGGTTCAGACAAGAATAAATTAAGTCCCAGTTTTCTATTTTTCTCAGAACATAGCAGAAGTAAAATTCTGGAAATTAATGAGGTAAAAAAGATCTAGCAAAAATGAAATTATAGATTTGAGAAGCAAAGGAAACTTGTTGCAGAACTTCCTAAAACTGGAACAGGTTAAGGGTACCTTAAGCAACTTAAAGCCATAGCCAAAGGCAGTTCCTATATAAAAAACAAAAAACAAAAAACAAAAAACAAAAAAACAACCCTGGTTTAAGTGCAATGGAAAATTAACAAGATGAGCTGCAGCTAGGAGCTTTCTAATAATTAAGGTCTGAGGACTACACTTGGATATAGTTATATCTAACTACACTTTAGTTTTAGCTAAAGGTGAACTGGTGTGGAAAATAAAATTACAGTAGCTGGCTAGCAAGATTCTTGAACTTTGAAATACAACTTTTTGTATTGTGGAGGTCAAGGAATGAGGTTGGTAGGGCTTGCTGGAAGACTTCCGGTGAAAATGACTGAGTAGAGTTTAAGGGCTAAAAAGAATGAATGCATTTTGATTTTACTGGCTCTTACAACAGAAAAGAGCTATAGCCAAAGGTACAAATGCATTCAATGCTCACCTATAATCATAAAATAGCTTTCTAACAGCAAAAATCAAAAGCATGGCTCTATCACCCCATTCTAGAAAGACTTGCACCACAAGCCATATCTGCCTTCACATTTTGCTACTTTGCATTGCATCAAGATGAGTAAATAAACTGGAAAAGCATCATAACTGTCTGATTAAAAGATGTCTAAAGCTTTTATGTACTACTTCTGTTTCAAGCTCTAATCAAAATATGGTGGGCACCTCTGGAGGGCAATTCATTCCATCATGAAAACAGATGCCTAAGACAGGTGGGATGAATTGTTCTTTGGAGATACTTGTCTCTCKTCATTTACTATGGAAAGAGCTTGACTAGCGTAGGCAACACAGCTAATACATACATAGGTGGTTAAAATGAGTGAATCCTGCGTGGAGGATATTGATTATTAACTGCTAGTGATAGACTGAGRTATGCTATATACTTAGTTAAATTTCAAGCCAGATTAGGCTGAGATGCCTAACCTTTAGATGATTAAAACTAGATAAAATAAGTCTTCGCTCTTTATGACAAGAATGACTACCCTAGAGAAGGGGTTGTAAGTCAGCTTCCAGCTTATTCCAAGAGTGAATTAGCARAGGCCAATAACTTTTTCTTATTTATGTCACTCTTGTGAGCAGGAAATACTTGAAAATTTCATCAAAATGTAGCTAACTAAATTTATATTATAATTAATTGCTTTAATATCATTGTTCCAATAACTGTTTTGAATGGAGGGAGGTGCTAAGATGCTCGTCAGGTTATCCCAAATTCAAGAGTTACACGTGGCACATCCAGATTATTTCTGAGCACTATGTTGCAAACAGTCCTAGCCTCACATCACCTGCAAGTGGCTCTGGAACAAAGGAGTGGAGATAATCCATCTGTATATAAGTCATTATTTTGTACGTTGCTCCAAATACCTGTATGTGTTAGCCTTTATATAGACATAAGGATATAGCATTCACAAAGCTGATGATTCATTTCTGGGTAAAACTTCACTGAATATCGTACTTGTATTTCTGTTCTTTGGGGTTTTTTTAGGTAGTAAATGTGCTACACCAGTTTTTAAAAAAGGAGAGCATTCAAAATTAAACTAATTGGCTAATAACCCAACTGCTCTATAGCTACTCAGTAGTCAATCAATCATAAATTAAGAAGTTTGTTCAAAAAATATAGAAGAGGAATATATCAATATTATATAAATTCATTCTACTTTTTCCTCAGTAGGCTATAAAAATATAGGGTGTGTAAACAGATACAGAAGTAACCCAAATAGGTAAGTTTGTACTTAAAAAACATGGCTGCTCTTTCATCTGATGTCTAATGTTTTCTACAACACAAAACATTAGCCTGGCATTAAATTTATGTAACAAGAATGTGATTTAGTGAACACTCTTTTGCACAGAATATTTGAGAATTCATCATCTTTGATTCCTAATTGCATTAATGCAACAAATATTATAATGTAGTTTACGTAGTTGTTACTTTAAAAGTTGTTGTTTTTAAAACCTTAAATTTTGTGACCAGAGGTTATAGTTGCTCATATTGATGCATGCTGATGAATCATTTGTTCCTAAATACTTCTTTAATGTCTTCATAGAAACATATAAAATATATACAGGAATAGTGGTTTTGATATACTGACAAATATTTAATATTATAAGATCCTGCATGTCTTCACTGATATTTGGGGCACTGACAAAGGATGGCGTCAGAGGTATTCCTTGTTTCAGCAATGCACCTTTGTATTGTGACCTGAAGGATGTTTCTAGCTTGCAAGCAGGTATTCAAACTTCTTTCTGGCAATCTAAACTCAGTAAGAAGTCCTTCTACTAAGTACAATGGCAGGAGGAACAGGTGTAACTGTCTCTTCAAGAATTTCAAAATCACCTTTTCAATGGATTTAGTTATAGACCTGGATATACTATTTCTTACTGACCTCAACAACATGGTATATAAAGATAGAATCACTTCTCCTCTTTTCCTCTTCACTTCTCCATTCTGTAATCAAGGGCTTACATTAAGTCCTTTCTGATACAACACTGTGCTTAGATGTTATAGTAACAGAGTATGGATTCTTTAATGACTTAGGAAAATAGTCTGCCTCACTTTGTGAAAARATAGTACACAGCTGTGAATAAGCTAAGGTGTATGATTCCCAGCTGATGACCTTACAGGCAGTCTGTGCTCAGAGAGAATGACATTATCAGGGGTGAGAAGAGGAAGGAAAAGAAGGTGAGAGTTGGTGTGTGAACTGCAGGATAGCAGTGGGCTTTTATCTGCTTGATGAACTGAATAATACTTGCTTTTTGAGTTTGTTTGTAAAATAAAGCCTGTCTGTTTGATTGCAGTAGTTGTACAGGGCTGGAAGCTACCATAATTATGCTACTTTTGTGGTCTTGTTTCTCTTTTTTTTTAAAAAAAGTGTACTAGAGATAAAATCTTCTTTTTTTATATTGGCATTAAAAAGCATATTCTTTTGGGGGAAAAACCTACTAAATAACTTGATTGTAAAAATTAAAACATAGCTTTGTGGAACTTTTTTTTTTTTTTTGTACAGCACTAATTTTTCAGTTACTGGCTAGTATAAGAGTGGAGTTGGATTCTGGTCAATGCTAGAAACATTCTTTGTGGTAGAAGTAAATTCTATTAAAGGATAAATCACATATACTGATACATTTTACGAAGTACTTGTTAATCAGCTAGTTTATATTTATTTATTTTGTGGTCTATTGTTTTCTATGGTGCTGATGTCTGAGTTGGAATATTGTGTAGTACTAACTTGGAAGCCTATACCTGCAGAAAGAAGGCTTATTTAATGAGATCTACTTTTATGTAAGGGCATAACTAATGCTATTTCATCTTTGGTTGTCTAGCACTGTGGTCCTTTCTGTTACCTGAGTAAGGAGTGACATTAAAATAATTACAAGGTAATTATTGTTGTCATTCTCTTTGTACTTCTGATGCTAGCATAAATTCAGTGTTCTAGTTCTCTTCTTCTTTTAAAAGATCTTTGAATACTAGGAAAGTTTGGGGGGGGGGTGGAAATAATCTTTGAATCTTGAGCCAGGGCTTTTAGAGTTCTTGTGACTCATCCCTACGATCAGTTAGGAAGATCTACAGGACTAAGCTTTTTAAAACTAGCATCTGTCTTAAGTGCTAATGGAATGAAAAGTGCCTGGCTGCTTCACGGTAATGTAAGTACTTCAGGAAAATAACTTTGCGTAGGTGGGTCAGTGGCACTTGAGTCATAAGTATGAAATGTCGATAGATGCAGAAATTTTTTTTGAGTGTATGTATAGGTACACCATCATGCTCTGGTGTGACCTTACTTTTTCTTGTTTGTCATAGCTCTGTTTACTGTACTATCACTTATTCCTTGTGAATTTTAATCCATTTGCAGGACTTTTAGTTTTTCCTTTCCTGTGTCACCCCTCTCTTGGTAGGTTACTTAATTTTTCCATCTCCAGGTGTTCCTCCTTCTAAAACAGAAGCTATTTTAAAAGGGATAGCAAAATTAGGATTGTTTAGTAGTTTGTACCTGGAGTTAAGGTGTTTTCTCAAGAAGTTGTATTTAGTTTTCAGACATCCAAATGAGGATGAATCTTTCCAAAGATTGATCATATTACCTCTCTGCTTTCATAATTATTTTTTATCTTAAAACTCTTAATGACATTTGAAATACCACATTAAAATGTCCACTAGAATTAAACATGTGTTCCATTCATATTCAGAGTAACATTTCAGTCGCTGGCTATAGCTGTTTCTTGAACAAGCCACTTAACTTTTGCTATAGCTGCAACTCTGGTCCTACGAGGATATTAGTATGTTCTAAGAAGATGCATGTTTTGTTTTAGAGCATTGCATACATTTCTTCAGTGTGGCTTTGGTTCTCCCAAATACAGAAGCTCTGTTCAAATGCAGAATGGTGCTTAGGTCTGCTTCTTCTCACACTATATGCTCTACTTCTTGCAAAGGTGTTTCTGTTTGTATTTTTTCACTCTTGGTGTTTGCATTTCACGTAATCCCTGCATGTATCTTTGTAGTTTGCTAGCTCAGTCTGCTGTGATATAACTTTATTTTCTTGTCAGAACTTACAATGTAAGATACAGATGTGCTTGGATAACTTAAGTACACACTTTTCCTAAGTCTGATGGAGAATCCTGACAGTTTTTTTCCCTGTTTTGTTGGTTTCTGATTCATATTACAATCTGGTCCCAAATTAGAGATTTCATGGTCCTCCAAAAGCATATGTCTGACTGAACTGTCATTTCCTTAATAAATCCTTCAAAAAATTCTCTCTGGATTTCGCATATGAATCTAGTAACTTTCAGAAGCGTCTTGCCTTAAAACATGACAATCTTCAAATAGATTACCCTGTTCTTTCTCGTGAGCAATTAAAATTGAATGCCTCAGATCATTCCATTTTACATCAAAACCAACAAAAAAATCCAACTATTCTTTTGATCCTTGGGCGTTTGTTTTGGTTTTGGTTGTGTGTGGTTTTTTGGTTGGTTTTTTTTTTTTTTTTTTTTGGGGGGTGGGGCTGGGTGTTTTTAGTGTTTTTTTGCTGTTGTTTTATTAGTGTGGTACCTTTATGAAGGTGAACGGAAATAGATTCTTGTTTGAATTTCTCCTGTTGTAATAACCTCTAGGAGAATTCTAGTTAGACCAGGATCCCGAACTACTGCCCTCTCATCCCTCCCCCCCTTTTTTTATTTTCTTTCTCCCATGTTACAGTACACATCCTTCATATCCTTCTGTTTCTTCCTTTTCTTGTAATTTCATAAAGAAATTTTTTGATGGACCTAATGAGATGCATGTTTGGCAGGTTTTTGAGGGTGGTGAGCAGGAGGTGGTTTCTTTGTTTGCTCATCTGTTGCTCTAAACATAAGAAATGGACCCTCATGGAGTAAGAGGGAGAGAAACACATCTTGGTCTGTAACTCTACCTCCGCAACTGACTTCACCAGTCACACTACAACATGATGAAATACTGTATGCCTAGAATTACCTCAGTGTAGATGTTCCTGCATTAGTGATCCACTAGCCTAGTGATTATGGCATTCTTACAAATATGAAATACTGAAGGACACTGACAAGTCAGTTGAAATTCCTCAGTTTTAACCAAGAGCTTATATTTCTTGTATTTCTTCAAATATGTGAAAAAAGAGGCTAAGGTTTGGGGGTTTTTTTTTTTATGATTTTTTTTTTTTAATCTCCTGCCCCCTCACATCTCRGGCATGGCTATACATTTAAAAAGTCTGTAGGAAAAAAATAGAACAAATTCAGCAAGAAATCAGAGAAAAAAACCCCAACCAACCAAACAAACAAAAAACAAAAAAAACAAACCAAAAATGTGAAGATAACCTTTCATTTAAAGTGACCAGAACAATTTCCTGGGAAGTGTAAGATGTAGCATCAGATGCAGATGATCTGTTCTCAAGTTCATCCACAGGGAGCATGAGCATTAAACTAATCTTGCAAAGCTGGACCAGTTTCTTTGTATATTGCTACAAATGGCTGGAAAACAAAGCATTATTTTTAAGTTGAGAACATATGTGTTTTGTTTTCTTTTCTTTTTTTTCCTCTGGAGGTGAGAGAACTTTAAAAATCATCCCCACCTAATRTGAGTGGACTTTACCCTTGCACAGCTTCTGAACTACAGAACCATACAGCTCTGCTTTGACTTGTGTGTATGTGCGTGTGTACACGTGAGGGAGGGAGGTGAGAGAAAGATCCTATCTATTTAATTCACTACTTTGTTTCTTGATTGGGTCTAATAAGTCACACAGGTCAATTTAGTTGTATTACCTAGGTCTTACATCCCAGTGGAGAGGAATTTTTCTTCAGTGGGCCTGAGCTGGTAGTAAAGAGAGAGGAAGACACTTTCCCAGTGTGGGCTCTGAAGTTAATGTGTTATTAAATGTGACAGCAGTCTTATCAGTGAGGATCTGTGCCCTGTTTGCTTTGTAAAAAGGCTAGCAAAGATGATGAATAAGGAATGGTGGAGTTGTGCTCCATGTCAGAGACAAAGAAATAGAAGAAAACTCTGAGTCAAGAAAACAAAGATGCAAGAAAGTAGCTGTTTCGTTGCTGTGCGCTCAGACTACTATCTTTGAAATGCACCTCTTGCAGAGGGACGGCAACTTTGCAGAGGCTTTCCTGATGTCCTTTGAGAGATTATGTACCACACTGGCTATGAGAATACCCACAGTTATTTCCCCCTAATTTTCCAGTTAAAGGAAGAGATCCTGATAATCTGGCTACAGCAGATGCTACGTGTTATAAACAGTTCATGGATCCTGCACCTGTAGATGTCAAATCACACTAAACCATAAGATCTGAGATTTCAGAGTCTCCAGAAGCGATGCCTCTATATAAATCATGTTAAAGCTTTATGAAAAAGCAAATAAAAGGAAAGAAGGTAAAACATACAACAGCAATAGGACTTGGATTAAGCTATAGCAGATGGTGATCTGAGGGAAATGCTTCAAAACAAAGCCTTCAAAACTGTTGTAGGCACAGCACCTGATGCTTCTAAATACAGGTGAGCAAAGTCATTTGTAGCACAAGAATTTTGGGGAGAAAAGATGAGAATTAAATGGACTCCTAATTCTGAGTTAGAAGAATGGGAGCAGAAGGGAGAGCAAGGATTGAGGAAGCCAGTTGAGTAAGATCCATTCCCTGTCTTATCAGGTCAGTCACAAGCCTCCAGAACAAAGACCCAATTCCCAATGTACTAAAAGCATGTTACTAAACTGTATGAGAAACTGCAGTACCTCATAGCAGAACCGGCAAAATCCATACCTTCAGATGCAGAGTCTAGCAAGGGAAGCAGTAGAGATGGAGAATGTCCCACAAATAATAGCCAAGGAGGCTTTGTCCGAATGCATTGAAAGATGTTAAAATCTAAGCAGAATAATAAATTGTGGGTTGCATGCTTGCCTCTTGGTTTAACTGTTTATTGTATGCTCCTAGAAATATCAGGAACAGTGCCTGTTCTCGGGACCAGTTGAAATGGGAAGTTCTTTTTGGCTGCCCTACTGATACATATTAGTAAGAAAATCATCTGTCAAGTGACTAATGTAGTAGTCCTTAGTAATTATAAGTCTACAGGGAAGGAAAAAAAAAAAAAAAAAATCCCGCAGGGAATAATGTGGCTAGTGCAGCAACAGGTATATGCATAGACCTCGGAGTTCAGTAAATGCAATGTGATGATTCATGTGTAGAAAGTCTCTGTGTGTTTGAACTTACGGCTGAGAAAGTTCACTGAGCTATTAATTTAACTGAACTGTGGGACTCTGCATTTTAAAAACAACACAAAGCCTGAAAGGGCTTAATTTAATTTACAGTTACTCAAGAAAACTCTTTTAAGTAACTTACAGTTACTAAAAATATGTCCACGGATAACTGTGTGGGTTTTTAAGCAGTTGCACCCTAGACTACTTTTTTTTCTGTGATCACAGCACCATCCCTTCAGTTTCCCAGCTAGACTTCCAAAGCTTTCAGTGACAACACAATTGTCCTAAATATATCCCTGGCATCCTGCTCTGACTCTGGAATTTGAATTTAAAATTGACCTGTTTTATCCATTTGAGAAGTCTCAATAATGTGATTTCAGTCTTGTGTGAAAACACAGTAGAAATGGAAATATAATCTCATCCCATTTTTCTTTTTGGGATACACAAGATTATTGCTTGCAGATTAGCATGTTTGAACTGCTAGGGGTTCTTTTCTGCCAAGCCAATTTAGTTTCCAATGGAGTTCAGGTGTTCCATGCCTTGTAAAGGATGCACGATTTATAGTTCTCATGTATATTGCATCATTTCTGGCAGAAGACTGGTCTTGATGACCCAAGTGGATTTTTCCAGTCCTGTGTTTCTATGGTAGGACTTTTCAATGGGATTGCATCCTAGTTTTATTTCTCCATCCTATGTGACAATCCAATAAACATTATTTCATATGTTATCTTGGAAAGGACTTGAGGTTTCCAAGTTTCAGTCCAGTTCCAGTCCAAGGTCCAGTTTGAAAGCTTACTGGTATATGTAGATTTGAATGTCAAACCACACCATATCTTCCTTTTAACCTAGATAATATTTTCAAAACAATAATATCTTATAAAACATTGCTAATATGTCTTCTTTGTGGGTTTCTAATACTTTTTTTTTTGTTTTTTGAATTTTTTCCACTGCATTCACACACTACAGTGCTGTTGGTTAAAATGTTCTGGGTAACTTTCCTTGCTCTTCAGGGTGATTGCAGATTATGTCCTGGAAATATTTCTTCAGCTGTGTTTGTCTTCATGTAATGCATAGCGGGTTTAGACAAATATATGTAGGAAAAGTCTGAATTTCTATGTAAGGGGAAATCTGGTGGAATACTGTTAAAGAATTAATTGCTACAATCTTGAAAGGAAAAAGTTACTCATGAATACCACATTTATTTGAATGTGTACTTATTTTTATTTATTCTAATGCCAGTCACATCACCATGGCAGAAGTAAGATGTTAGGGTTTTCTTTGTTGATCTCTCCACTGTACCTGAACAAAGTTATTATTTTAACTTCAAGAGCTGATATGTATGGTTCAGCATTACAAAATGCTGGAGCTGTAAGCTTTTACTTTGCACGGGTTTTTTTTGTGTGTGTGTGTACTGAGTGAGTTTTAAAGAACGAATTTAAAGAAGATGACAACAGAGTTTGGCTAAGGTAGAATTGAAGTCTAAACATTAGGGCAATAGAAAGTATAAAGACAAAAGTGGGTGAAGGGGTGCACAGAGGSATCTTTTGGTTAGCAAGCTCTTCAGAATTTGTGACAGCTGGCATAAAAAATAAAGTGTGTGTGTGGTTTTGTTTGTTTTCCTTCAGCATGTCCCTACAATTAAGATTGGGAAAACTTGACTTGCAAAAAACATGACAAAACAAATAAATTTGGAGAGTTTAATTTGCTCATTTTTTTGAAATTTATTTTTATTTTTTGGATATGTGAGATTTGTTTTCCTTCATTTGTGCTGTATATAGAAACTAAACATGGGTAAGCATAAGTTGGTGTTGCTATTTGACCTGGAAAACAATTGGATAGAGAGGAACAAGCATCTCCACTGTAGGAATGGAGAAGAAGGCCTTGTCTCTACCATGGAGGCAATATAGTGCCTGTCCTGTGCTTTTTATCATTAAAGAACTCTTTATAAAAGCACAAGACAAGAATTATGTTGTAAAGTTTTGTGGGTTGTGGTTGTTTTTTTGTTGGCTTTTTTTTTCCCCCCAATAATAACGAAGTCTCAACTTAAAATAAAGACAGATGTACATGACGGAGTAAAAATGACAAAATAGACTTTAGCTTTGTTGGAACTATGTGATGAAGAACGGTCTCTTTAACTAATCACATTAACAGCTTCACAACACATCTTGACAGTGACAGAAGCTTAGTGACCGAGGGATTTTCCCCCTCCCCTCCCCCCCATTATTACTGGTTTAAGTCCTATTTGTGGAGAAAATGTGATAGTAAGAGCTAGTTGCTTCAGGTGTACAAAGAACTGTAACATCACCTGATTGTAGTAAATGACAAGTTTTATCGCAGAAGTACTGAATTCTGTGGTTCATAACTCCCTGGCTGCAATTTGATATGTAAACTGTCTAGTTTACATATTTTGAAGTTATCTTATTCCAGACTCCCTGCTTGCTTGTGAAGAAACTACTATATTGGTTTGTATCATATTTTGAAAGTTTAAAAAAAACAAGGCCTAGAAATATAATTCAAAAGTATAAGGGTTAGTTTATGAAGTCATGGAACTTTCCCCTTTACGTCCAGTCATGCAGGATACTGGAGCTTTTGAATTACCTGGTGGAAATTCTTGTTCTGCTRTGTTGAAACTCACATTCGTACAATGATCCATGTGAGCAGTGATAGTCAACAAGATAGACTGCCAGACTCTGATTCTGGATGACTTCTGAACAGTTTGTTCTGCTAAAACTTATTTATAAAGGTGCCAAGTGAGTGAACGCAACTGCTGAAAACCCCACCTTAAAGTAAAAGGGAGAGGCTGACTGGCAAAGTGCTTTGTTCTGTAACAGCAAGTAGATGTTAGCAAACAGTAAAAGAGTTGAGTATTGTCAGAAGAAAGACACTTCTGGCTGCAAAGCACTTAGTAGTAGCTTTCAGTTGACTGAGTTTGTTTCGATGGTATAATAAATCCATTTACTGGATTACAAACATGTACTGCTAGATCAAAAACTCTGCAGCTACATAAAGCAAAGGGCTAATCTAGGGCAAACAGTCTCCAAAACTATACTACCACTTCTTTTTTTAAAATAAAGAAACACCAAAAAACCAAATTTGAACCTATAATAATTTTATGCTAACTACAGGAGTATAGTCAATATCAGATCTAGCATAAGGCTGGTCCAGATGAAATGCGTACTCCTGAATGTTCTTACGCAGCACAGTACTGGTATTATTGCTCAGAATCAGCCTCAGAGAAAGAATATGAAATATAAGTACCACAGTCACATTAAAAAGAAAAGGTGGCTTCTTCTGAGGACCAAACAAGAAGTGAAAATATGGCTGCGAATGAGGACTGAACATCCAACTCCCAACTGGTGCCATTAACAGCCTCACAAGTTGGAGACTACTTTGTATTTCGAGTGAAGAGAAAGAGAGCTTGGAGGTGAACTATAAGAAGGTCCCGAGTTATTCTTGCTTGGCAACTCCTGATTACATTGTCAAACACTATTGCTCATCACAGGCTGAAGCTTATGGAAGGTGGACTCTGCTCTGTGGACACTTAGCAAGATTCTCCCCAAAAGCAAAAAGACTTGAGATAAAAAGAGATGCGGAGTAGCAGTTGCAACTTGCAAAGAACAATGCTCACCACACTGTGTGTGACTCTGTACAACACAAGCCCAGACAAATTCTAGAGTTTGGAGCAATATGCAAGAATTGCAATAAATTGCATCACTTTCATAAAAGTTTGCCAGCACTTGGCTTTTATGGCACGCACGTTAAGATGGCTACAACAGCATTAGTGCAGAAGAATAATTTTGAGATGTGACAGACAACGTTAAGCAGAAGATAGCCCATCTGTCAGGCAGTGTGTGTTTGGTGAAGGAAAAACTACTCTTTGGATATAAAGTAGCTGCTTAGAACAAAACACAAAAATGAGCTAAAAGGTGGGGGTTTTGTTGGTTTTTTTCCTGGTTCTTGCCTGTAGGAATGATTTTAGGTAATCCCTAAAAAGGAGATAGAAAGAACTTACTATGATTCTCAGAGGGAATGCAATTTGGAGGTGGTTAGCACCATAAGACATGGTGCTTGTTTTCTTGTGGCTCCTTTTATCACTGCTGGATTATTCTTTTCTTTTTCTTTTCAATTATAAGAATTATAATTGAAAGCTTTTTATGTAGTTTGTATTTTAAATACTTCTTAGATGGTCTCTGGTGCTTCTAACTGCATTCAGAAAGTAGCTTTTTCTTCAGTGATGGCAATAATCTGGCTGTCTTTCTGCCACCTGGACAGCTACCTTTGAGAAAACCTGTATGAATTTATTGGGTTTTGACATCCCCAGCTCTCTGTAAAAAAAGTAGTTGAAATTTGGCTTGAATGCTTAAGCATCGGTGGGCAATACACAAGCTTAAGAAAGATGACAGTTGCATAGTTCTCTCATATTTGCTGTTATGCAGAAAGAAATTGTTTGCAAAAATATTTATCTGTATTCAGAATCAGCAGAATTCCAGGCTTTATTTAGGCCCTCTTTTGGAGGGGAGAAGAAAAAAGAAGAAAATATGACAGCATGCACCTTCTTTGGATGATAGTTTTCTGCAGACTGCAATCCAAGCCACTTTTGGCATGCAGACCTTTTTTTTTTTTTTTTTNTTTTTTTTTTTTTTAATAACATGTACTCTTGTTTGTACACCTGAAGTTTTCAGCTGTGTAATGCAGTAGAAAGTAAGTGTGGCAAAACTGCAGGGCTACAGTTCCAACAGATAAAAAGTAACAATGTAAGAAAGTAATCTGGGTGAAAGGAGGTAATATAACAAGATATGCTGCAGGAGAGCCTACTGCCATGCCTCCCTTATCCTCTAAAAGCAGGTAAGGTATCCTGGAGCCAGCAAAGATGATTTAAGAAAATCTTGGCCTAATGTGGCAGCTGGATTTAGTGAACCCTCCATTAAGTAAGAAAGAGAAGGTATTTTTTGCTCCTTGAAAAGATCCTGCCTAGCGTTACAAAGCACAGAAACAGGCATGGGGCGTTGGTACATCGCGGCTCAGCTGCTGCAGTTGATCATGCCAGGCTTCTTGCACCCAAGCCGTGCGCTGACGCTCTGGCGCAGGGCCTCACGGCGATGCAATGAGGCTGCAAGGGCTCTCCCCACTAAAACCGGGAGCTGGACACCTAAATAAAAGATGACAGACGCCCTCAACGGGGCGAAGGATAAGCTCATTGCCAGGACCTACAGGCCCCGCGAAGCCCGACCCCACGCGGGCATGACTTCGGGGTTCCTCGCAGGTACCTGCGGGCCCCGGGAGCCGCCCGGCGGCCCCTCGCCCCGCGCAGCAGGTGCCGGCTCCCGCTCGGCCCCGGATTTCCCGGGGGCCGCGCGGGGGGCGGGGTCGGGCGGCGCATGCGCCCGCCGGCCGGGCTGGCCGCGGGAGGGAGGCGGGGCCGGGGCGGCTGTGCGGAGAGAGGGCGGCGGCGCCGCCGAGGAGAAACTCCGGAGGGGAAGCGGCAGCCGCCGGCCTCCGCCCCCGCCCCTGTAGCGGGAAGGGGGAAGCGAGCGCCCGGGCCTTCCCCCCCCAACCCCCATCCCGGAGGCTACACAGTCCTGCCCGGAGCTCGGCGCGCCCGCCGGCGGGAGGGAGCGGCGGCCGGCGCTGCGCCCGGGGCGGAGGGCGAGCGGGCGGGCAGGCGGGGCCCCGAGCCGCCGCTTGAGGGGAGGAGAGGGGTGTTCCCGCACCCCCAGCCCCGGCCCGGGTGGATGCGCAGCCTCCAGGGCGGCGGCGGCGGCTTTTGCGGCCTCTCCATGGCTGGGCCCCGGCGGTGAAGGCAGTGGGAGCCGCCTGTGTCCGCGTCGCGCCGGGAGGCAGCGCAGCCAGCAGGGGGCGGGCGGGGAGGGGGATGAGCGCTGCAGCCGCCGCCTCTGCGGGAGCCGCCGTCGCCGCCTGCGCCGGGGCCGAGGGCGGCTTCTTCTTCTTTTCCAGCGGCTCTGGTCCGGCGGGGCTCATGGGGCCCGAAGAGGGCTCAGCCGGCGGGCTGGGAGCCCTGCCCGGCGCCTTGGCGCCGCCGTCGCTGGGCTGCCGGAGCCGCTACCAGCTGCTGCTCTCCGGGAAGGCCCTGGCCGACAGATACCGGAAGATTTACACGGCGGCGCTGAGCGACCGGGAGCTGGGGAGCCACCCGGGCAGGTAACGCGCGCCGAGCTCCCTCCCGGGCGAGACGGGCAGCCCCGGCGGCCGTCGCCACCCCTCCCATCGCCGGCTGGGAGCGGCCCTTCCCCCGGCGGCTCCCCCCGGCCCCGTGCGCGCACCTTCCTCCCGGCAGCRGCACGCCTCTCCTTCCCCGGCCGCCGCCCTCCTCATCCTCCTCGCCCCCTCGCGGGTTGCCCCCGCTGCCTCTGCCATGTGGCCGCCGCCGGGCCCCGGGGGACGGAGGGGGCGGTGATGTAACCCGGCGGCTGCCCAGGTGTCACCCCCTCCCGGCCGCCCGGGCCCTGCCGCTAGCTTGGCCGGCGATACCGTGCAGATGGCGCTGCCACCTCCCCTTCCTGGGCCCTGGGGGGGGCCAGTTACCTGTGCCCGCTCCCCTCCCCCAGCGCGGAGGCCGGGGGCTCCGTCACGCCCTTGTGGCGGCGGGTAGCGATGCAAAGCCCCGCTCCGCCCGTCCTTCCGCGGCCGCCTGGGGGGATGGAGCGTTTCCTCGAGGTGTCCATGTTGAGACCTCGGGCAGACCTCGCTCCGGCCGGGGCCTGTCGTGCCACTGAAACGGGCTGAACCCCGTGGTTTCTACCGAGACGCGCCGCTGCCCGCTGTGCAGGGCACCCGCGGATCCCGCTAGCGGGGTCTCCCGAGCGAGGGCCCTTGGTGCTTTGCCGTGTGTCGGAGCAGCCTTCAGCTGCCCTGCCTTATTTTTCCTCCTCTTTCGGTAATCTCTTCCTTTGCCGCCTTGTAGGCGGCCTCGGTATCTGGAGAAGGCTGCGTCCTAGGCAGCGCCTTCCCGGGGGAGCCGGGGGGTTGGGAGGGGTGTGCCGCCCCCACCCGGTTCCTGAGCCCCCCCCTCGGCGGATGGTGCCCCTCGGGGCTTCCTTTCCCGCCGGCAGCTGCCGGTCCTGCCAGCCGGCTCTCAGGCTCCGTCCCCGGGCCGCAGCAGGGTGCCTGTTGCTCCTGCCGCTTTTCGCCCGGCGTGCCTCGCCGCCCTCCCCTCAACCTGGGCGCGCACAGGCCGTGTGACAGGCGGGGCGGGGGGCGCCGTACGGCGCCGGGTGCCGGCGGGGAGGAGGCTGAGGCGATGAGGGGCGGCGGGCGCTGTGCGTGGCCGCCGCGGCCGTTACCCCGCAGCCCCCGCCCCGGCCCGGGCGGCCCCTCCCGCCGGCAGAGGCCGAGCGGCGGAGGCGAGGACGGGGTGCCCGGCCGGAGCCCCGGCCTGGCGGCTGGCTGCTTGGTTTGAGGGRGGCGAGGGGCGGGCTCCCCCGTGGTACCCGGGCGCTCCCCATTGTTTCCCTCCGGAGGTCGCTGAGGATGCRGATGACACGAAACCGGCACCTTCCTGTGTTCTCAGCCGCTGCTGGCCTTCAGCTGTGATGTGGGTGGCCAGATCGTAAGGAGAGCTTTGAGTCACCCTTGTTTTAAGTTTGTAAACGGTTTTAAAGCACTAGGTGGTTGGCTGCTTCGGTTTTGGGTTTTTTTCAGTCTGACTGGAACAGCAAGGCTTATTCCACCCCGAAAGGCTGTGTCTAGCAGTGGAATTAACATAAGAAACTAAAAGAATAACATAACTTTCCCAATTTGCTTATGGCAAATGCTGGAAACGTGGACTGTTAGCATTGGCATTTGACATCTTTGCAATTACTGAGTTCTTTTCAGAGTGTATGACAGGAAAACTATAGTTCTTTTTTTTCCCTATATRGACCTGTGAGTGTTTTCTTACCCCATATATTCCTTAGTTCAGTGCTCATGCTTTTTCCTTTAAATCTTCTCTTCCTACGTTTGAGCTTTGTATCATTTAATCTTGGGGCTGCAAGTGCTAGGTGTAAGGAAACTACTAAATGTAAGGAAATCAGCCGTGCGATTGCTGCATGGTGTTCAGATATTTGTCTGAATTTTGCCTTAACATGTCTGTATTTTTTAAAGCTGTAGTTTTGAATTCGTTGTGTCGTCCATGTTTTTTGATTTCAGGATAATTCGTAAGTACAAGAGATACCAGTTGATTGTAGAAAATACTAGCTTTAAGTGGGTGTAAATGTTAATGTTTATTTTAATTGATGTTCTTAAAATAATTACTTTTAACTCCAAGATACCACAGGTTGCATTCTTTTGGTTCTATTTCTTATTAGCAGATTCTTATGAGAATGCCAGTTAAAAGAAACAGTGGCATTTGCAGTTACTGTATGTCTTTATTCTTGAAGGCTAGATTTAGTCATATATCTTGGCTACATTGTGTCATCTTAGAGCAAATCAAAGAAGCTAGACTCCTTGTACGGAGGAGACAGGTTATATTAAGCTATTGGCAAATAAATGACAGCTAGTGAATACTGGTGAATACAATCAATGTGTACTGTAGGACTTTTGAGAGGAGGAATATTTAATAATCAGCTAGTTGCCTGCTATCTCTTGGTACTCACCCTCAACATCTCATGTATCAGACTGATGGTAGCCAAGGTACTGCTTGTGATCTCCACCCTTTCTCCATATTAGTGTCGAAATACTGCAGTTTAAGGTTTGAGTACTTCAGCCACCTGGTCATCTTAAACAGAAATGGTCAAAAATGCTTTTTTACAAAAATGGTAAAAATCCCAAATGTTTTCTAAAGAGATGCTTTAAAGTGACTTGTGACTGCATCTAGTTGCTACAGTAGATAAGTGCCGGATAAATTAATTGGAGGGTAAGATAATACAGTTTATAACAAGAGTCTTAACTTGATTTTTATCTATGTGGAAAATCTGAAGCCTCTTAATCTGTCAATAGGAGTGTTTGTGACTAGAAAATTATCTTGAAGTAGCTTAAAAAACTAAACAAATCGGCTTATGAACATTAATAAAATTCTTCCTATGCTCCCAGAAGACTAATTTGAAGAATGATAGTGCAACCTACTTGCAATATGTCAACGTAGAATTTTTGCTTCAAGTCTGCAAAATTGTACTCTGCACTTCACGTGGTGTGACCAACGCCTGCCTCAGTGAGTGCTTTTATTCCAAACCTGACTTTGATGTTTATGAAGAACCAGAAAGCAGTGTGAAAATGCTTGTGTGTAGACAAGGAAATTAAACATTGTGGAGATTATCTGAAAGTCACAAATAAGATTAATATCACATCTGCAAGGTGTTTGTGCTGGCTGTCATCTGAAAGTGATGAATATCAYGTGTTGAGTAGGATGCGGTAATTGGCTTTGAAACAGAACCAGCAGTGCTTTGCATTTCCTTGTGTAATACCGGCTGCGGTGTCATGAACACTTCGGTCTCCAAAGGAGACGGTTCGGTYGGTGTGCTTGTTCCCCCTGCCACGTTGACATAATTATTTATATAGTCTCTTGCAGTAACAGATTAGAGACTCGCTCTGGGTTAAAATTAACTTGGCAAAAATGTTTTACTGTAATCCAGACTAATTCCCTGATCTGGCTCACCTTGTGATTGCGCTTGTGACAGCGTGAGGGGAGGGGTTGCACAAAGTTCTATGCACAGAGAGGCAGGAGCAGAGAAACTGCTGCTTTTGTCACCAGTGCCAGCCTAATCATTTTATGAAACAGAAAAAAGTATCTAATCCTGCGATTTAACGTACAACCGTCTTTGGTCAGATAACAATGTTAAGAATCTGTTACAATACTACCAGCAGTGGGAAATTTACTTGTCAAGTCACGATTGGTTTGGAAGATAAATCTACTCTGAGTGTGCCCAGTTTGTAGTCTCTGCTTTGTGGCTACTGAAATATGTGAAAATGACTAGTAGTGGCATAATGGCTAGTGTAGCCATGAAGGTCTGTAAAACACTAGTAGGAAGCATGAGCCTCTTTAAAGGGCAAGTGAAAACTTCATGTTGTTGGAGTGTTGTCTCATGTGCTGGGTTCTGAGTGGATGAAACTAGAAGTCTGCTCTCTGTTACTGAAGTAATGATGTAAGTTGTTAACTGCTTTCAGTCCTGAAGCTTTGTATCTGCAAAGTAAGATATTTCTGATTTTCACATTTTTGCTGTCTTCAAATATACAGTTTTTCTGTTGTATAACTTAATCCTAACAAACATCCCTATCCAGCTGAGTTGCTGCTATTCTCTCTTGTGCATCTTAGGGTTTTCCCTGAACTGTCAGTCGCTTTATTCTTCTTTCACCTATGTGTGTACTACCAGAAGTATCAGTTAAGCTCAGTGTGTTCTTTGAGACTTTTTGTCAAATGTGCATAGATATACAAATTTGTAATGACTTTAGTGTGGCCTGTTTTGTAATGAAAATGTTCACTACATAATTTTGACTAACTTGAAATGTTAATGTTATGATGACAATATATTCTAAAATGGCAGTAATCTCATACTCATGTCAAAGTGTTTTTCATCTGTTCTACAGCTTATCAAGTGATCTTTACCAAAAAGATCATCGTATCTTTTTTTTTTTTTTTTTTGTCTGTAGGACATCAACTCGGCGACTGTAAAAGTAACATCGTGCAGATCCAAGAATCATTTCTGAATAGGTTGTTCTTTGGTTCCATTTGCACTTTAAATTATTTGAGGTCTGCACCTGGATTTCTGTAGCAACATTAGGTATCAGAGATGCAGCAGTATTTATTGAATAATATTCAATATTGAAAATTTATTATGCTCCTTACTAAAGGGAGACATCCTACTGAGCTTGTTAGGTGCTTAATTTGTTCGCTGCACAATGTTCAGTAGAAACATTCTATCAATTAGTTTAAAAACATTAACCATTTGAAAATACAGATGCTTTTTTGGGGTTACTTTTTTTGTCCATTACTTCCTTGCTAAAGTTGCCTCTCTTAACTTGGATCGTTCAGAGGAGAAAAGCTTCTATTTGTATTGTGGGGACAAAAACCCCAAACAAATCTAATGTGAAGTGGCTTGATTGAGATCAAGGAAAATTTCAGTGATGACTGGAATGTAAGATTTCTGCTATTAACCAGAAATCAGATAGCTGTTTTTCCAGCCATTTTGGCTGAAGAAGAGGCAGCCAACTTACTTTCATTTTACGGTGATCCTTTCTGCTGGATGATAAAAGAAATTTTTGGAAGTAAGCCAGCTCATCCACACTCATAGTTGTAAATTATACATCCTCTGGAGAAAATTGATCATTAGGTTAGTCTTTAGGCTTTTCAAAGTTGACACAAAGTCTTCCCTTATGCCCCTTCTTATGCTCAGTAATGCAATGCTTATTTGGCCCTGGGATGTTTTAAGTATATATTTTTCAAAATTTACTGGAGAAATGCTACTGAAACACTTCACCTTTTCACTGCCAAGTTGTTAAAGAATTTGTAGAAACCATGTTTAGTAAATTTAGATATGTGAAATTTGTGTTAATTTGTTTGTTGGTACACCAGGAAGCCTTAATTTCTTCAGATCTAAAGCCTTTACAAAAGCTGTAAGCTGTTTTTTGTTTGGAACTTGATGCTTTTTTAAAAAGAAATTGTAATTGCAGAAAGTTTGGAAGCATTCATTTGATTGAAAAAATAAAGGTTATATACATGAAGACTAACAAAATGATAGCAGTGTTTCTTGTGAAGTATTGTGCATTACATATTACATTTTCCTGCTTATTCCTTTGAAAAGGTTTGCTCCATAGGTCACTTCCAACTGAAATAGTCTGGTCTGTTCTAGTCTGGTCTGTTCTTCTCTGTTCTTCAATTCTTATGTTTTGTAAATGTCATTTTGCTGAAAAAAAAAAAGGTTTAAGTACTTATGTAAACTTAAAACTATTTCATTGGAAAATTGATGTGTTGTTGAGTCTTACATTAAGCTAACCTGCACATTAGAAAAGCTGGTAAGAGTTGCTGTCTGCTGTAGACTTTTTAGCTGCACTATAGTAATGTTTTAATACTATATTGTGCTATTGGTTAATAGGGATTAACTAATGACTAAAACTGTGTATTCTTACTTATCTTCTTCACTTTATATTCTGACAAGGCAAACAGTTTTACGTAGTAGTTCTTTTAAAAATCTGTAGTAGTTGCTTAGTCTAACATGGTTTGTATTTGTGCAGTCTTAGAGTAGAAAACATAATAATAGAAGCTGGAAAGAAGCTAATAATATTATGTTGAGAGGCTTAAGATTTTTATTTTATTTGTGTGTACATATATATAAATAATATAATTTATGTAAACGATTTGAAAAATCAAAAAAACTGGAATCCATGAGAATATTCAGGTTTTGTGGGCTCATAGAAATGCATTTCCTTTTCACAAAAATAGAGGCTGAAGCAGCCTTAGAAGTCTAGTGATGCTAAAAGACACCTTTGTCTTTTGTAATAATGCGTCCTTCTGCTTCTTCATTTGGAAGGAAAGTATGTAGTTTGGAAAGGAATGAGTGCATGTGATAGAATCACATTATGTGTGGTTTGTTTTTTTTTTTTCTTTTTTTTTTTTCCCTGTTATTTGTTTTGGATTACAACATAATACTACGTGGAACCTTTTGCTCTTCAGTTAAAAGTTCAATTATAGGCCAAACTGGAATTGAACAGAAGTTACAAAAAACTGTTAAGCTATTTTTTTTAGCTGTGAGAGTGTGTCAAGTAGCAGCAGCTACAGTGTTTGTGCTGTTAAATAGTGACATTCTGAATGTTCACCTGTGGAGAAGATGGACATGTTCTCTACATAATCAGTTTGTTACTGAATCATTTATGTTGGGTATCTAACTATTTAGCTGTAACATTTTGGTCATTATTGGTTAAGCCTTTTTAGTGTTCATATGGTAATTGTCTCGGTAAGTGTCTTTTTTAGTAAGGTAAATAATAATGACAGCAGATTATTATCTCTTTTTCAATTCCCATTACCCGCTTTTGGGTTTGGGCATTCTTGTAGATGCTTTTCAAACATAGGTGAGGCCTTACGTCATTTTTCTTTATTGATAGATTAATCCTTGATGTTTGGTGATCTCTTGATATTGTTGCCACCTTTGAGGATCTTGGCTGCTCAGCCATGTTCCAAAATACGGTATTTAATGTGTTTTAAACTTTTAGAATAATTTATCAGGTTGGGGGATTACTGAGGAGAAATATTTGTGGGAATATGATTGTAGGTGTTGGTATCTATACAGTGGCAAAGTTCTTAACAACGGCAACACGTCTGGCTCAAGTATTAGTGTTATACTTTTAGTAATTAAATCCATGTGAGGTTATTGCATGAATTTTGTGGGTTTTTTTTCCTGTGGATAATGAAGTCTCTTCCACTTTAAACCAGCAAGCATTGCCTGAATATTCTGCTGAAGTTCACAAGAATTTGGAATTTTAATATACAAACATAAGTAAATACAACTCCTAAGTGGGACAGGAGAGGAATCGGCATATTAGATTTGCAATGATTGTGGTTTATTCTGCTTAATATTTTAACCAGTGACTGTTTTTTTTTTCTAATTTATTTCAAAATGGCTACAGCTGGCAATTCGAGGAATAATCAGAGAGTTATTTTTGCTTACCTAAAATTGGACTTCGCTTCCATTTTTTTTTTAAGGTGTATGGGTTCTGTTGGCAATTTTCATATAAAGTCTGATGTCCTGTTCTCAGTAATCTTATCTGTGTCCCCCTGGGTTTCTTACACCTACTGATTTGAAACCATCTGTGTGTATGTTCTTTTTTTTTTTTTTTTTTCCTTTTTTGTTGTTTTTTTGTGGTGGGTTTTTTGGGTGTTCCTTTTTTGTTTATAAACTGAGAGGAAATGCCAGTTAAAGTTTCAGTTTCAATTATGCTATCTGCTCTGGCATGCTGATGGTCTGTTAGGTGGCAAATATAAGCAGTTACAGTTAGGCTGGAGCTGGAGCAATTTAAGAAGTTACCATTCCTCACTGCTAGCTGTGTTAAATGTAGTAAATGTGCTTCCTGCATACTTAAAAACTTGATGTTGAATTTGTGTTTCTGCTATGTCAACCATCAGTTGTGGGGGCTTGGTTTTGTTTTTCCTCCCATATTATCTTCCCCTGGCCAAAATATTTTGAAGATGTTTCTTTAGTAAATTCTTCTCCTGACATATGACTATATATGTTTCACCAAACCCATAATTTAAAGACTATTTATGTCTTTATAGAAAGCACATATGACATATCAGTAATGCAGTCTTTGGTACTGAAGTACTTCATGCAGACTGTTTTCCACGTCCTTTGTTTACTTTGGAAACTTGATCCCTTGCAGCATCTCCTAAATATATGGCTGCATTTTTGTCTTTTTCTTTCTTACCTTGCTTGCCATAAACACTGCTTCATGCTGAGGTGCTGGTTGGAATAGTAGTCTTATAATTAACTAAAGTTTTTATATTGTAAATACACTCTTTCGCAGCTAATCTTTCCCACCATTGTGCACCTCCAAAGGATGAATACTACAAATTGGCACAGGAGAATGGGTTCCTTGTGCCGTAGGTGGCTACATTAAGGTATATGGTTTCTGTACATTTAGATTTAATGTTTCGTATGTTATGAAGCATATTTATATGCCTAATATGCTTTTTTCTTAGTAGCAAGTATTTCACAGTAAATAGCATATTATAGCTCACTGCCTCCCTTCAGACTGATGAATGTGTTGATGGACTTAATTAGTTTTTACTGTTATAACTAAGTGATACTTCTTTCTTTGCATCTAGTATATCTATGACTACTTTGGCCTGAGAATACTGTGAGGATTTTTCTTTCATTATTAATTTAATAAATCTAAACCTATACCAGTTGTACGCCTTAGAAAAGAAACAAAAATTCAGCTTCCTTGTCCCCACATAAAACTGGAGCCCTGTGGTTAGATTAATGCCATTCCTTATTTTCATTTTCTTCCCTTAACTTTCCTTGACTTGTGTTCCCAAGCATAATTGTCTAAGGTAATGGTTTTTGAACTGAGGTTTGTGAAAATACTTTATAGATTCTATGAAAGGGTGTTGTGGTTTAACCCCAGTGGGCAGCTAAGCCCCACACAGCTGCTCGGTCACTCCCCTCCACAGTGGGATGGAGGAGACGGAGGGATAGAAGTGCGAAAACTTGCCAGTTGAGATAAAGACAGTTTAATAGGTAAAGCAAAAGCTGTATGCACAGGCAAAGCAAAACAAGGAATTCATTCACTCCTTCCCATCGGCAGGCAGGTGTTCAGCCATCTCCAGGAAAGCAGGGCTCCATCATGCGTAATGGCTACTTGGGAAGACAAACGCCATAACTCCAAACGTCCCTCTCTTCCTTCTTCTTCCCCCAGCTTTATATGCTGAGCATGACATCATATGGTATGGAATATCCCTTTGGTCAGTTGGGGTCAGCTGTCCCAGCTGTGTCCCCTCCCAACTTCTTGTGCACCCCCAACCTACTTGCTGGTGGGGTGGTGTGAGAAGCAGGAGAGGCCTTGATGCTGTTCAGCAACAGCTAAAACATTGGTGTGTTATCGACACTGTTTCCATCACAAATCTAAACCATACAAGCACCATACAAGCTGCTATGAATAAAATTAACTCTATCCCAGCCATAGCCAATACAAAGAGAAAGTAAGATAAGGTCAAAAAGTATAAGCCTGTTGTTCGTAGTTTAAATTCATTAGAATAATCCAAACTGCTACTGAAAAATTCTGTAAGTTGGCAAATGAAAATAATTGGAAGCCTCTTCTCTAACTTGTGCTGCAGTGCCATAGTATGTAGATTATTTTGATCATGATCTCTGTCAGTCTGGAAAAATGTCTAGCTAAGAGTTTTAACCTTAACAGGGTCAAACCCTGAACTCTTCATTTCATTTCTCCAGTGTTCTTGTTGTTGCAGTTGATAACATCACTCATCTTTTCTATTGCTGAGCCTTTAAGCCAACGACTATCTTTATACAGATCTGCAGCCAGTCATTTACATTACATTGAGATGAGCTTGTTCTTAAATAAATACCTTATTCTCCTGTTTTTATTATTTCAGCCTCTTCTCTCTCTTATTTTGATTGTTTCACCATGAGTTATGTGCATATGACTCGCCTCTTATCTGGTTTTGCCTTTCCTTTGTCTCCCACTAGCCAATGCATTATTCTTTCTAACAGATGTACTCGTACGTCTTCATTACACTTGTATGTTTTCAGAATAGTCATGTCTCTCTTCCATTTCTCTTCAATCAATTCTCTATCCCATTTTATTTCTAGAATATACTGTTATACAGGATAGACCATTGACAGCTGTAAACTGGTGAGTTTTCAGTTGTTTGCACTAGGTGGTTGCGTCTTCTGCTATTCAGTGAAGACAATGTAGAATTTATTTGGTTTACTTGCGGTAGTAATCACTCTAAGGATGTTATACCACTGGTAATGTGCATTTTCTTAACAAGTATAGTTCTTCCTAAACTTAATGGAGCATCTTCTCTAAATTAAAATTCTGCTGGTATGATTCTATGTAAGATAACTTTGTATGCACTTTAGTTTTGGTGGTTGCGTTTAGATAGGAAAGTGGCCAAAGGTGTGGATATTGTCATTTTTGCTATGGTTGAATGACTTTTTTTATTTAAAAAAACAAACAAACAAACAAACCAAAAAAACCCCCCAGAGTCCTAAAAATGTCTGTTAAGGGTAAGAGATATAGAAATACTTTCCTCTACACTGAAAAACTTGAGGTAGAATATTTTCCTTGCATGTGTTCTTATAGATCTAATTTCATAGATAACGTTGCAGCAAATAAAGAAAAATCAGATAATTACAGAAAAGAAACTACAACTGTCAGTGGTTGTATTGAGAGACCATTCTCTTTGTGTGGAGAATACTTTGTAGAGGTGCTTTCTTGTGTGTTCTCTTTGTTTGTATGAGATAGATTTATGCTGTTTCAGAAGCCTTTTCAGTTATAAAAGGGATCCAGATACTGTTTTGTACTTTTGCACTTCTGTCATGGTTAAATGAAAAGGAGATCCATTTTACTTGTGTAGTTGGGTTTTAATTTCATTTATAGAACCTGCAGTATTTATGTTTCAGACTGTATTGGAGAGGCCTTAGAAAGGATATTCCAGCAGCCTCCAAAATTTTGTTTTCAAAAAAAAAAAAAAAGTTAGTTGTTTAAAAAGTTAATGTGATAGTAAAGATAATACAGATTGATGTCATAGGCTTGAAAAATAGTTCTGAGTTACGAAACTGAAGAAATGATTAAAAAGATGTGCAATTCCAGCTCACAAACAGTAGCACATTAGAGTCCCAACTGAACAAGCAAGTAGTAAGATAGCCTTTTTCTTCTGGATCAGAGTGTGCAGGGAGGAGTTCCGGACCATAGTAACGTGGCTGTTAGTCTTAACCGTCTTCCAGATGTTTGATGTCTTAACTATACTTAGCTCTATATTCCTCCCCAGGCAGTGTTCTCTCAAATCCATCAGCCTCCTTTTTGTTTTGGGTTTTCTTAACCTTTTCTTTTCAGATACCTTAGAAGCCCAATATAGCCTGTCCTACTAGTCTGCCTCTGCTTTCTTCTAAGCCTGTGTTAATTGGATTGCAGTTGATATTCCTTACCCTGATTTACGGATTTAGGTGACAGGATTTTGATGATTTTTCCATTTGTAGATATACTGCTTAAGTCCTGACTTTCCTTTTATATTGGCATGGATGAAAATTCACATCAGAATGCTTGATTAATAATTCAAAGAAGATAGTGCAGAAGCTGGTAATGGTTTGGAGGGTATACATGTCTGTTAGAATGAGAGTTGAGCTGTTGCCCACTTTACTAAAAACTGGAGTTCCTCAAGCATTAGATCTTAGTCTTACCAAATGAAGAAGATATCAATAACTTTAAATATTTGAGGTCATCTGAGGATAATATCATCATTGTTGACAGTCAAAAAAAAATCAAGCTTTTATTATTTGGAGAAAAAAAAATTATTGTGCTCTCTAGTGTTGTTTTGAGATCTGCCTTATCAAGCTGAGCAGTTTTCGTCTCCAGTGATTCTCACTGCTGAGTTCCTTAAAAAAAATCTGTAGCCCTTGATGAAAAGTAATAGTATTCCCAGTAGTTTTCAGTAACAGTAGGTAATCTACAGATACCTTGAGGGCAGGGAGAGCAGTGGATGTTCTTTACCTCAACTTGAGTAAGGCTTTTGACACTGTCTCCCATAGCATCCCCAGGCTGGCAAAGTACAGGTTAGATAAGCGGACAGTGAAGTAGACTGAGAACTGGCTGAATGACTGGGCCCAGAGGTTTGTGATCAGTGACACAAAGTCTAGCTGGAGGCAAGTCATCAGCAGTGTACCCCAGAGGCTGATACTGGGGCCAATACTGTTTAGCATCCACATTAATGACCTAGATGATGGGACAGAGTGCACCCCCAGCAAGTTCACAGATGGTACAAAACTGGGAGGGGTCGCTCATACATCACATGGTTGTGTTTCCATTCAGAGGGATCTGGACAGGCTGGAGAGTTGGGCTGAGAGGAATCTCATGAAGTGCAACAAGGGGAAATGCAGAATCCGAAATTAGGGGAGGAATAACCCTAGGGGGGCTGACCAGCTGGAAGGCAGGTCTGCAGAGAAGTAGCTTGGTGTACTGGTGGACAACAAGCTGACCGTGAGCCAGTAACGCACTGCCATGGCAAAGAAGGCAGGCAGCCTCCCAGGCTGGGTTGGGAAGAGTGATACCAGCAGGTTGAAGGAGGTGCTCTCTGCTCAGCACTGGTGAGGCTGCACCTGGTGTGTCCAGTTCTGGGCCTCCCAGTACAAGAGAAAGACAGACATACTGGAGAGAGTACAGTGCAGGGCCACAAAGGTTATTAAGGGTCTGGAGCCTTTCTCCTGTGAGGAGAGGCTGGGAGAGCTGGGACTGTTCAGCCTGGAGAATTGAAGGCTCAGGGGGGATCTTATCAATGTAGGGAGGGAATGAATAAGAGGGAGCCAGACTCCTCTCAGTAGTGCCCACTGACAGGACAAGAGGTAATGGGCACAAATCAAAAATCATGAAATTCCATCTGAACACAAGAAAGCACTTCTTCACTGTGAGAGTGGTAAAGCACTGGCACAAGTTGTCCAGAGAGGTTGTGAAGTGTCCATCCTTGGAGATATTCAAAACCCAGCTGTSCATGGTACTGGGCAACCTGCTGTAGCTGACCCTGCTTGAGCAGGAGGTTTCATGGAATCAGTCACAGAATCACAGAATGGTTGAGGTTGGAAGGGACCTCTGGAGGTCATCTGGTCCACCCTCCCCTGCTCAAGCAGGGCCACCTGGAGCCCAGGACCATATCCAGATGGCTTTTGAATATCGCCAAGGATGGAGACTCCACAGCCTCCCTGGGCAACCTGTGCCAGTGCTCTGTCACCTTCAGAGTAAAAAAAGTGTTATCTCAAGAGTTCCCTTCTAACCCAAATGATTCTGTGATTCCGTAATTCTTAGGAAAATAGAACGGATCTATATGAGGTTTACCTGTCTGTCTTCTGACAGGAGGCGTCACAGGGAACAAACACAGAGTGTGCTAAACAATCAGTTCTGGCAGCAGACCGGTGTTGCAAGATGTGGTCCTCATCTTACTGGAAACATGTATTGGACCTCCATGCTATAGCTCAACAGAAGTAAAGTGAATATGAGGGGAACTGAAAAGGTAGCAACAGTTACAGTTTTAAATAAATTAAAGCTACATATTTGTCCTCATATTCCTGTAGGAAAAGGTGCATGGTAACAAGATCCAAATGTAGGTAATTTATTACTTAAGGGTATTTTTAAGCTGTTTTAAAGATCTTATGTGTATTGCTGGGATAGTGGGTAGGTGTCTAGTGGCAGTTAGTCCCCAGTTTGGGGATGTTACTCCAAAATTCCTAGCTTTCCTCTTCTGTAACCTGTCTTCCACCTTTTTTTGGCTTTGTTTTGTTTTGTTTTTTGTTTTGGTAGCGGATGTCATATTCAAACTTCTAATGTATCAGAACAGGCAAAAATATGGTTTGCAAGCCAACTGCAATGCTACTGAGCTATTTTGACTGTGATTTTGGCAGAAGCAGTAACTGCTACTTTTCCTACCCTGCCTGCAACTGTGCAAAGAGGAAGGAAGGGTCAGTCAACTGCTTCACAGAGATATTTTTCATTAAGTGCTTCACAGAGCAAGCGTTCCCTTGTCAGAGATATTCTAAAACCCAGGGATAGTAACCAGTGGCTACAGAATTTTGTTTGCAAAAGGCATTTTTTTCTGAAAAGTTCTGTAGCATTTGTTGCCAAGTTACAGTGAAAGGATTTAGATGAGTGTATTTATTTCTTCAGAAATGTACGTTCTTGGCTTTTTTCCTATTTCAATTTGTGATTTGTAAGGTAAAATTTTGGGTCAGTTTGTGATGGAAGTATATGGCATAATATATACCCTGTGTGTGCATGTATATTAATACTTAGTTTTGCATCACACAGAGCTTATGTGAATTTATGTAATACGTATTTGTGTGCCAGGTTTCAGCTGGTATATGTGTATTTTGTTTCCTGTCAACAATGTTATGGCAAGTCCTTTTGGAAACTCGATCAGTATTATTGTAGGTGATTCGAAAAATGAAGCATTAAAAAGCTTTTGGAACTATTGCTTGTAAGCAGACCTTTTGTTTATCAAGACAAGAACAGATCGGGTGTTTTGGGTGGTATTTACTTTCCTTCTTTATTCTTGCAGTCTGCTGACACTGTCCCCATGGTTGAAAGTGTGTTGGATATTTCAATGGTAGAAGGAATGATTAGCTGTGGCTACTTAGTCATCAAAGGGGGGAATCTGCAAAAGCAAAAAGTAAAGCAAGGAAAGCCTTAGGAAAGTTCAGTTGTAGGGTACTGTAAGGCAACCTCTAAATATGATGAAACATTTGCTGGGACCAGTTGACCTGAACCACTTTCACACTAATTAGTAGATCTGTGTTGGAGGGAGTTAGATGGAGTAACCCACAAGTGAGCTAAGAACAGAATTAGGAGTTAAGTAGTATAGATTGGACCTAGTACTTGAGCCATTTTCTGAGCATCTCTCATTTAACAGTTATAGATGTAATCTTAAAGTACCTACCCTTAAGTGATGCATTCTGTATGCCAACTTTGTAGAAGGTATACAACGTTTTGATTATGTGAGTTGTTTACTTTGAGTTGCTTTATAGGGCATGTTCTAAGGCAGTTTCTCATTGTAGATACTTCAGGATTCTTGGCAGCTGAAATAACAGTAGTACAGAGATCACATTGAGGTATGAGAAATCAAAGGGGATTTTCACTGGCAGGACACTTAATGCATAGCTAAATATGGGAGGTTTTGTATGTGGAAGTTCTTAAGTAGTTGTTTTCAAGGAAAAAAAAAGTATTCCTCCAGTTTGTGGAAGTAAGGCCGCTGAAGATTTTAGCTTTGTAAATGCAGAGAGGTACCAAAATAGGGATATGCATGACAAGCAGCAATTTTGATATAAGATAAGTTTTACAACAATATTCAGTGTTTGCGTTTTATCACTGGTACCTCTTCATCTCCTTGCCAACATCCAGACTCCACATATTTTTCTTGCTATTTAGTTCTCTGGTCATAAAACCTCTTCTCCATCTATTGATTAGGCCATTAAAGCCCTGTCCACTTCCTTTGTTTTGTTTCTTATCATTGTCAACTCCCTCATGTGAGCCATTGCTTGTTTGTCCCAAACTTTTGTTGAACTTTCTTTTTCCTTTTGTTTTTCCTTTGGCTTTATGTTTGCCAGATGCTTTTCAGTTCTTAACAGCAAGTCTGGATGCCCTGTAAAATAAGATTAAAAAGCAACTTACTTCTTGCAATAAGGGAGGAAATATGGTCCCACAGTTTTGAGATCTCTTCAGATCATCTGATCAGCTGTGATAGCTCTTTTTTCTTTAGTATTCCCTTTCCTGTATTTTGAAGCCCTTGTAGTTGAACTTCTGTAGCAATGAGACAGTGAATAGTAAGTTTCTTGCTGACAAGTACACTCATTTATCAACTGTGGTTCTCCATTATTGTATTTGATATTAAGATGCCTTGAAGCTAGATTACAAATTAACAGCTGTTTTGGAGCACTTTGGAGGATGGAGTAAATGGCATGGGAGATAGGGAAGCCCAGCAGAGGCTGTGATTGCTTTAAAGTCTCTCCATAATGGCTTTGCCCTCCATCTGTGTGATCACGTGTCAGATAGATTATCTGCTTACAGAAGATAAGGAAAAAACCTCAAAATGCACATTGTTGTAGTTCATCAGAAGAGTGCCTCCTGGTTTTCTGCATGGCTGAAAACTCTGATGCAGGTCCGATAGAAAAAGTATCTCTGCCTTATAGTAAGTTAAAACAATTGCAATCAGCGATGAAGGCAAGAATAGAGAAGGAACAGRCTAGAAAGTATTCAGGTATTTTCACAAGTATGATGAAATTCCCCCCTTAGAGTGGTTGGAAAAACTGGCTGAGGCAATTTCAGAGCTATTTGGAAATTCATAGAAGTTATAGAAGGTTCTAGAAGACTAGTATAAAGCAAATTGGTAGACAGTGCCTGACTAAAAAATGGATCAGGAAGGACTCAAGATAATCTAGTACAATTTCTGTTGACTACATTTCTAAAAGTACTGGAAAAATTATGTTATATAAATGAAGGTGATGAATTAGACACAAAAATGGATTTATGATGAGCCCTGTCTGGGGAATTTAATACTTGGCCACTATTAACAGGTGTTTAAAACTAATTTTTCAAAAATTGTGGAAAATAATTAGGATTTCACCAAAACAAATCTTCATTTTAAATGCTAAGCTTATTCTAAAATCAGATGATGATTGAGTTTGGACCCAACACCACATAGTCTGTACTTCAACTCGGAGCTTGCTCTGAACTGAACCAAACCGTGGAATATCTTGTTATAGCAGACTAGCTAGGAGTATACCAGAGCTCTACTTCTAGCCTTGGGCCTGCACCGAGAAGCATGGGCTGATCTTCAAGCAGATGCAAGTGAGAAAAGATGATGTTGCCCCTATCGTCTCATTGGCTGGACTGTAGCCTTCCTCAAGTGGAATTTTTGGGTGTGTTGCCTTCCACCTGTCAATTTGGCTACCCCTGTTCTAGATAGAACTACTGTAAGGTGGATTTAAAACTACACAGAAGACCACCCTGGAGAGGTGTTGCGGAATGGGTAGCTGTCAAGGGGGAAGCATGCGCTTGTTCTGCATCTGGATCTGTCCTAGGTCCTGAACTGTTCAGTCTCGTCATTGACAATTTCAGTGTTGGAATTGAGATTGTAGATGAAAAAGTTCACAGAGGACGTAAAGCTGGGAAAGATTACAGCTATACTGGAGATAACCACCTTAACAAATGCTTAGTGTCAAGAAAAAAAATCAGTAAGCACAAATATAAAAACAACAGTGAATAAAAGGTAAGGTGGAAGTTCCTCATGACAGGTTCTACACATTGTATAGAATTATAAAGTGAATGTGATTCAGGTTTGGGTTTTTGTTTTGTTTTGTTTTCTCAACAAGAAGGACTAGTTACGAGTATGAGAATAGTGAAATTAAATGTCAGTGATGTAAATGATTTGTGGTTTAACCTGAAGGAACTGAGACTGCTGAATTGACAGAAGACTCTTATTTCTCCTCAGAGTTGAAATAAATTCAAGCTAGCCATGGAAAAAGAGGAAAATAAACTGATTTTTCTACAATAAAGATGTAAAAAAATAACACTTAATTGCCATAAAGGCAATTTAGAAAAGACCTCACAAAGAGCTTTCTAGTAGGATTACTTAGGACATGGTGGAAGTATGATCACTGGCAGTGTTTAATATCTCCACAGGGAAAACACCTGTCAGGAATGAAGTGGAATTTGACTAGTCCTGTGCTGGACCAGGGAATGGAAAGACTGACCTTTTGGAGTCCTCTCCAGACACTGTTTTTAATGATTCTAGAGTACCTTCCACTTGTCAAATTGTATTTAGATTGCCTGGGGACATGCACAACTCTTCTGTACCACTGAAGTTTGGAAAAGTCTTTGTTAAAGATCCTGTACACAGTGTCCACATTGATCCATCTGCACAGAGAAACTCTTGATTGTTGCATGTAAGCATGTTCTTTGTCATGCACTTCTTAGTATACCCTTGGGCATCGGTTATATCCAAGAAAGTGTGGATCAATTCAAGTGACTGGCTTGTCTTAATATAGGCATATATTTTAAGTGTGGTAGAGTGGTTTTCATCCCTTGTTCTCTTGTTAGCTTTGCATAGTATTGTAGGTTTGATTATGCTGACTAATTCCCAGAGAAGTCTGCTCCCATGCCTGAATTTCCTGTATGTTTGCTGATCCAGATGGTGAACAGATGAAAAGCTCAGTATGTCTCTACTTGGAAGCATAATCAGAAACATGGGATGGCACCAGGAAAAATGCAAAACTTGAAATGATAAAAAAATGTACTCTTTCCACAATGTACAAGCACATTTATTGTGCAGTCAAATTTTACTGTAGTATGTAAAGAAACAGTGGGGATCACAGAATGGTTGAGATTGGAAGGGACCTCTGGAGACTGTCTAGTCCAACCTTCCTGGAAGGGACCTCTGGAGACTGTCTAGTCCAACCTTCCTGCTCAAAGTAGGATCAACCAGAGCAGGTTGCTCTGGACATTGTCCAGTTGGATTTTGAATATCTTCAAGGATGGAGAATCTATAGACTCTCAGGGCAACCTGTTCCAGTGTTTGACCACTCTTACAATTCTTATATTTAAATGGAACTTCCTGTATTTCACTTATTTCCCCGTTGTCTCTTGGCCTGTCAGTGGATATTGCTCAGAAGAGTCTGGCTCCATCCTCTTTACTCTTTCCCATCAGGTATTTATCCACATTGAGAAAACTCCACACCCCACCCCACCCCTACAAGTTTTCTCTTTTCCCAGCTAAACAATCTCTGCTTGCTCAGTTTCTCCTCATATGACAGATGCTCCAGTCCCTTGAGCATCTTAGTGGCCCTTCTCAGGACTTGCTCCAGTAAGCAAGTCTCTCTTGTACTGGGGAGCCCCAAACAGGTCACGGTACTCCAGAGGTGGTATTGCCAGTGCTGTGTAGAGCATAAGAGCCAACTTCTTCAACCTGCTGGCAACACTTTTCCTAACCCAGCCCAGGAGGCTGTGTGCCTTCTTTGCTTCAGGGGCACTTACTGGCTTATGCTCAATATGTCCACCATGAGGACTCATAGGTCTTTTTCTGTAAAGCTACTTTCCAGTCAGTTGGCTGACTGTGTACAGGTGCCTGAGGTTATTCCTCCCCAGATGCAGGACWTTGCATTTCCCTTTGTTAAACTTGATGAGATTACTGGTGGCCCATTTCTTCAGTCTGTTGAGGTCCCTCTGAATGGCAGCACAACCCTCTGGTTTATCAACCACTCCTCCAAATTTTGTACTACCTGCAAACTGGCTTGAAGGTGCACTTTGTCCCATCATTCACAACTATTTGACCCTAACAATTTGGCCTGTTTTCAGTCCACTTTTATCTAGCTTGTACTTCATCAGTTTGTGTGTGGAGATGTTGTGACTGACAGTGTCAACAGCCTTAAAGTTGAAATAAACAAAATCCACTGCTCTCCTGTCACACACTAAGCCAGCCTTCTCATTGTAGAAGACTACCAGGTGGTCAAGTATGATTTCCTCTTGATAAATCCAAGCTGACTATTCGCTATCACCATCTTGTCCTTTGTATGTTTGGATCCCCCGATCTTCCCTCTTGCCCTTCTTGAAGATAGGAGTGACATTTGTTTTCTTCCATTTCTCAGGAACCTATGCTAATCGCTGTGACCTTTCAGAGACTGAGGGTGGCCTTGCAGTGTCATYGGCCACCTCACTCAGCACTTGTGGGTGCATTCTGTCAGGTCCCGTTGACTTATTTAAATGTTCCCTGACCTGAACTTCCTTCACCGAGGGTAAGTCATCATTACTCAGACCTTCCCTCTGCTCTCAGGGACATGGCATTGCTGAAGGCTAATTTTATCAGTAAACACATAGGTGACCAGTGTCCCTTGTGACCAGGCTCTTACTCATTCAGCATTGGGCTCACATTTTTCCCTAGTCTTCATTTTGCTACTGATACACCTGTAGAAGCCAATCTTGTCCTCCATGTCCCTTGCCAGATTGAACTGCAGGTGGGCTTTGGCTTTTATAAACCCATCCCTGAACACTGAGACAGCGTCTCTATATTTCTCCTGGGTGATGTGACCGTGCTTCCACCTCTTGTATGCTTCCWTTTTATGCTCGAGTTTTGTCAGGAGCTCCTTGTTCATCCATGTAGGCCTCCTGTCTCCTTTGCTTGACTTCCTGCATGTGTGAACAGACCATTCTTGAGCTTGGAAGTGATCCTTGAAAATCGGCCAGCTCTCCTGCACCCCCTTCTCTCCAGGGGACTGTATCCCATGAGACTCTTCAAAGTAGGTCACTCAACAGGCCAAAGTCTGTTCTACTGAAGTCTAGGGTTGTGATCCTGCTTTTGCCTTGTTCCCTTCTTTCAGGTTCCTGAACTTCACCTGCATTGTCACTGCATCCATGACTGCCCCCAGCCTTCAAGCACCCGACCGGTTCTTCCTTGTTTAAGTGTCAGGTCCAGCAAAGTGCCTTCCTTCGTTGACTTCTCAATCACCTGTGTCTTGAAATTATCATCCATGTGCTCCAGAAACCTCCTGCATTGCTTGTGCCCTGCTGTGTTCCCTTCCAGCAGATATTGGGATAGTCAACATCCCACATAAGGACAAGGGCCTGTGAATGTGAGGTTTCTTGCAGGCCTCATCTACTTCTTCCTGATCAGGCTGTGTGTAGCAGACACCCAAAACAATATTGGTCATATTGGTCTGCTCTCTAATCCTAACCCTTCAGCTCTCAATTGGCTCATCATCAACTGTTTCATATTCTGTCTGGATCACACAAAGGACAAGGACAATCTGCTTGGTGTTCTGCCACAACTATGATAAATGTTCTGGTGAAGTTTGGATGTGGGAAGGTAAAGGAAAACCATCAAACTAAATGGTAGAAAGTGAAAATTACCGTGTTTGCTACTTTCTTTAAAGTATAATTTATACCTTCCAGAGAGTAATGAGGTCATCGCACTTCTCGGCAGTCATTCTATGTTTATACAGCTTTGTTTACTCAAAATAGTCTTTTCTTCCCCATCTCCCTTTGGTAAATAAGACTGTAGTACTTCAGTTCTCCAGTGGTTACTTAGGAGTAGTGGCGCTTCTGTGTGCTATTGGGTGGTGCTTCTGTGTACCATTGGGTGACTGTAAAGAAATGTCTTTGGAAAAAATTGTGGCAATCATATATTGTAATACGCTTACTCAAAAAGAAAATCACAAAGGCACGTAGACTTTTGCAAATCAAATACTACCCTGACAGTTTGCTGGGCAGAACTTAAGGTAGATAAGATGGGGCACTGAGGCTGATGTCTAACTACTTTGGACAAATTAGTTTTCCTGTAGACCCACTGCCTTTATGGCGAACATGATATTCCATCATATAGTGACAGCCTCTGGATAATGTGTTTTGTAATTTGTAGATCCTTTATGGCAGTAATATACCTGTACAAAGAAAGCTGCCAAACAGCACTAGTTATGTGATTTCTGCACCTAAAAAATGAGTATTGCTGATCTTGCACTGTTATTCAGTATGGGGCAGCTGAAGAAAACAGTGGAGGAAACATCAGTTCATTACTTTTCAACCAATGTCCACATGCCAGTACTCGCATTTCACTGTCCTTGAGTAAAGTGTGTTGGTAGATTTAGAGCTTTTTAAGGAACTCGATGCTGTGATGAAAGACCTTGAAACATGATGGTGACTACATGAGTGGTAATAGCTTGCAGTTGCAGGCTACTTGACAATTTCAGCTTGGGATTTCACTTTGGGCTGTTCAGAAGCAAATGCTTGCTGCTTCTTGTCCAGCCAAATTGCCCACCAGCAGCAATAATTCACCAAGTGGAGGGAACGAAAGAATTATTTGATATCACAAATCTGACAGTGTTTTATTTCAGTGTCACTGAGTGGTTGCTGCCTCTTAAAAGTCTCTTAAAATTTTAAACTGTGCATAGTAAGCACCTATGGAAACAAAATAATACAGTATATTTGTCATTTGTCTGGACACAGCATGACTTTGGTAGACCTCTCCTGTCAACGGTATACTTCTTCCCGAAGATGCTTAGCCATCGCACCAGAGCAAGCAAGTTTAGACAAATACACTGAGTCAAAGTCAGTTGGAAGTTTTAAAAATTTTAGCATGTGTTAGCATGCGGCTTACTAAATTCACTCATTTTTCAAAAGTGTACTCAAAGATTTAATTAACAGTAGAATGACTGGGTCTAATGCTGTACTAGCTACTGTGACCTTTGGTAACACATTTCAGATAGAAGCAAAGGTTTTAGGTCAAACAGCAGTTGAATAACACCTTTTTTGTTCCTATTGTGCCTCAGCAGCAAGATGGAATAATATTTTTTCCACTCATCAGTGACACCTTTAGTGTAACATACAGCCTGGAAGAGCTTATGCAGGTGTGACACTATTAACATAAGGTTAACATAATGTTAACCCATACTTAGTAATTCAGTAACAACATTGGCAGGGGCACTCAACACATAAAGCTTCCTTCTCAGATTTAAGCTTATGAATTGCAGTTCAGGACTATTGTGACTTTGAGGGAAGATGCTCTGTTTGCATTTCCTCAGCTCTCGTGAACAGAGCAAGAGCAACGGTGTTGAGACAAGTGAGGAGCGTCCCCCTAATAATGCAGCAAATATTGTAAATACTAGATAATGCTACTTCTGGTTTGAAAACAAATAAATTAAGCATGTTTTTACTTCCTTTTACTACAGGTGCCACAAAGCTGAATAAAAGTTGCAATCATGTCATTTAACAGCTATTTTATCTATTTTAAATTGTCCAGCAATCGGTTGTTGCTCACCCTCCATTTTCTTTTTGCCCTGTGGTTTGAGGCAATTGTTCCGTATTCCAGGTCTTTGCTTTTATTCTCAACAGATTTTTCTGTGAAGGCTGTAATAGCACCATTCACTCTTTCTTTGGGTCCATTTGCCACAAATATTTTCTTGTCAAGAAAATTTTTCTTGTCAAGGTATCTTCATGTTCTGCACTCATTTGACTTGCACTTCCTTTGTGGTCCAATTCAAAACTGCTAACTTAGTCTCAAATGTTACAATGGCTTGAAGCAGCTTGCAGAAAACCTGCCTAAGATTCGCTGATAATCAATGTTTGGTTTGTGTGAACTAAACATTATCAACAGCTGAGTTAAAAGTTAAAGGCTAAAGGCCTTCTGCCACTGGAAGCAGGTTGTCAGCATAGAGTTTCAGGACCTTTACAAATGACAGCTTACAGCAATTTACAATTGTTAACCAAAAACATAATTAATAATTTAGCTAAAAAATCCAACCGAGCCATATCAGGGCTTGTTAATCTTCAGGCAGTAGAAGAGTCAGGCTTATAATTAACACATGTGGTTTCCAACAGGAAATTACTCATAATCTGCTTAACGTTGTTTTTCATGAATATACTTGCCCATATTTTATCCTTTCTATCTGAATATTAAAACCTCCTGGCATAATGGTATATAACAGTAGCACTGTGGATAATCATATATATCTTTGTGTTATATGCAGATATATTATAAACATATTGGTATTAGAATTATGCATAGCAATGATAGGTTGCTCAGAACTGTTTATAAATCTGTGTTGATGAGGGTTTTTTRTTTTTTAATTAATCACTTACTAGTTCTGAAGTTTCAGTCGGATACAGGGCGAAAGTATACTTCCCAACAAAAACGTTGGATTTCAGTATCCTTGAGGTTTTGTTTTAAGAAAAAATAGAGAGATAAATGTGGATTCTCAACATGGCACTTCTATACCCAAGTTGTTTCCATGTAAAAAATTCTTCAAGCCTAAAACTTGCTGAAGATAATGACTGCTGCAGTGGAATGACTAGGAAAAGTTTATACTTGCAGCATCTTTAATGGTTGATGTATGAATGAGGGAGATCATAGCACCACCACTTGGAATCTGAAAGAGCAAGTAAGCCCATTGCTGATCCTCCCTGCTTGCTAATTGGAGAAAACATTGTCTAGGTATCATTGACAAATGAAGTTAGTCTGCAAAATGGTGGGGGTTTTGCCACTTTGGAAATGAGCCCAGTCTTAGTGGGGGGGAAGAAAAAAAGGCTTAATTTTGGGAGTTTCTAGATGTATACATACACATAGAGAAATGCATACAAAAATATGGGGACTGGTGCTGTGAAATATTTACAAGGTGAAAAAGTTCTTATAATGTTTGCAGACTATAACAAATTTGGAGAGTTTGCAAGGATTTTGGCAGGCAGGATTAAATTTGAAATGTCTTGGCAACTTGAGTTAGTGTCCTCTTAAAAAAAAAAAAAAAAAAAAAAAAAGGCAATGCTTATCAAGTTGTCTCTGGTAAGTGCAAATTGTACTGTGTTTAAAAGGCATAATTAACAGCACAACTAGATAAAGAGTATTGGAAGCTCAGTTTGGAGGTTTGCAGGAAAATGTTTTCAAGTTACTCTGGGTTACTTAGGTCTGCCATGCCATATTGCTGTGAAGCTGCCAAATAATACCTGGAATACAGTTAAAAGTGTGACCTTGGAGGCATATGAGGCAATTCTTCTTCCTCTTCTCAACAGCAAATAAGAAGTACTGTTTTCAGTTTTGGTCAGTGTGGTTTACTTGTGGTATGGACTGAGAGGGCCCAGTAGTAGTCCAAAATAAATCAGGACTTTTACACTTAAAGTTAGGGTGAAAGTTTCATAAAAGGTTGTTTGGTCCAGAGAAGAAGATTGAGTGGCTACAGAATGGAAGGGACGACACTGTTCTTCATGTTTGACAGCAGAATAAGAATTAACTGCATTAAACTCTAGTAAGGAAGAAGATCTTGTCCAATGTAAGAATAACTAAATAGTGAAATGGACTATGGAGTTCAATTATAGAAATTTGGACATTAAAGGTTGTATGAAATGTCTTCCCTCTGCTTCTTAAATAGGTTGTATACTGTTATATATTGAAACTTTACTGTTGAAGGAACCTTAGGATGTTGTCTAGGCTCTCTTTATAAGCTCTAATTTACTGGGGAGGGTGGGGGGTTACCCTTCACTGAATCAATTCTCCTAACTCCAGGATAATGGTGGTGGTTCCTTATAAGAAAAGTGGTGAGCTGATTTGTTTCTGCAGGAAGCGTCTTGATGAGGAATGTACCTCCCTCGTTGTTAATAAGTGAAGATGGGAAAGGTGATGAAATTTCTAGCAGGCAGCTTTCTTGGGATACTTTGCAGGGGTTCTTTGTTTCAGCTTGTTTTCTGACTGGTGGCCGTTGGTCAAACTTTAGTTTCCAGCTTTTGACTGCTGGACCATGAGACTTGTATACTCTTGCAGTCTGAATGCTGTACAGGAGAGAGTAGCAAGCGATATGTTTTTAGACCCTCAAAATTTTTATTTAGAACAAAGTTGTTTGAATGAAATACTAAGATTCTCCTGATTCTCAATCTCTTGCCAGTTTGTTACCTGGAAGTGCAACTTCTTACTGCCTGTGATTTTTCAGATTCCATAGTTTTATTTTTTCCAACTAATCTGAACTATAAACTATTTGAGTAATGGTTAAGTGGCACAGAGGAATGTTAGTAGCTGTTGCTTAAAGTCCTGTATAGGATGAGCTGTATGCTGCACAGATAACATCTGCCTTTTTTTGTGGAGGACTTGTAATCTGAACAGACCAGAGAAATGTAGAGTAGGTCAAAAAGCATGCATCTCAAACAGAGTAATCTCAGTGATGGTGACAAAACAATTGTATGTGTGTGTATGATGTCTGTTTTGCTATGGTGTCTTTTTTGGTGGTTTTTTTTTTGGTTTGGGTTTTGGTTTTTTTTGTTGAGGTGGTTGTGTGTTTTGTTTGGTTTTTTTTTTTTTTTGTTTGTTTGTTTGTTTTTTTACTGGGTAGTAAAATGGAGGAGAAAAAGAATGTGATAGGAATGAGGTGTGGGCAGTAGAGGATTAGAGGAGCGTGTGTTAGCTAGAGCTGTAACGTAAAGGGATGGAAATGAAAAGTCTGTAAGCTGAGGGTGGGAAAAGTCCAGACAAAATTAAAAAAGCTGTGTTCAAAAGTTGCAGTTTCTTCCACCAACTGAATTTTCTGCCAAATGATACATTTTTAAAGCTTCCTTTTTGTCTTGGAAGGTTTGAATCTTTGTCTGGTAAAGACTTCACAAAACATACGTGTTCTGTACTAACAGGTTATGTTACTGAGAATCATCAATAATACTTGCTTCTGGCATTGGTGTGGCACTAATCGACTTGTAATAGAAACACTAGGGTAAACAGTATAAAATACAGGGATTTTTTTTGTCTGTCCTAGCATATATTCTGCTTAAATTGATGAGAGTAAAGGCCCTTAATTCAGTGGAGCATTAGGAAAGCATCATTTTAAGTGCTTTATATTCTGATTTATACTCTGAAATTCTGCCTGTGTTGGTTCCCTTTGCTTAGGAGAAAAAAATTTAGAGGACTTCTGACATTTTTTTCCTCTGCTGGTGCTGCTGTTACCATGGGGCACAGAGTTTAATTCTTTTGTTCTCATGGCTTTTCTGCTCTTTTTCAGAAGTAAGAAACTTTTTAGCAAGAAAAAATTGAAAAGGAAACAGAAGACTAAATTGAAAGTAAAAACACGCAACAAGGTAAGTCTGTAACTAACTTGACAAAGTTCTGACTCAAAAACGAAAGTAATTTCAACTGAGAGGAACATAAGAAAAAATAAGCGTAACTAGCAATTTATTTGTTTAGAAAAGATAATAATAGGCCAGTATTGTTTGTCTGTTTACTGTGTTCTACATGACTACGATACCAATGTTAACCTTATTCAACTGTGTTTGCTACTAATGTTCAGCATGAAATAATGAACAGCATTTTTGGTTCTCTGTAAATGTAGCTAAACATGTTGGTCTTATAGTTAAWTTTTAAGAGATGCATGTCTAGCCAACAGTTAGAGGCTACTGCTGAGTCTACTAAAGAGTTTTGTCCATATTGGGTGGAGGAGAAGGGGAGCATTCAAGGAATCCAAAGTTACCTCCTGAAAATTCCTCCATAATGGAATAGATGATACTTATCTGTTAATATTTTCTCCCCGTGTAACCCCTGCCCCCATCACTTTAAACGCATGGGAGCAGTGTAGTGAAATTCCTAAAAATATTTACATGTTTAGTTGTTGCAGAGAAGAAATCTAGACAGAAGCAACAGTATTTTAAAATACTGCTCTGCTGCATTCTTTATCTATTAGAGAGCTATTCTTTCTCTGTTTAAGCTAGAGTCTTGGAGGGATTTTCATGAAGGCTCGCTGCAGGATGCAGGCTTCTTCCTAGGTTCCCATTATAGTCAGTAAAGAGAAAGTAGCTCATTTCTGGAACAGTTCTGAAGGACAGAACCACTGAAATATGCAGTGAAAACACTTTCTAGTCAGTTGAATGCCCTTATAATACAAATACACTGTAGATCAAATTGGCCATCTTATCCCTATTTGCCAAACCTTGTGTAGTTACTCTATCTCAAGACAGATGGCTTTGGGAGGGTGAAGCAAGCCCTATATCTCTTCATTTGGTATTGCCTTTTTGGATACTTACCAGATTGTTCTGCTTATCTGAAGCAGTGCAGCTCCAGACTATACTATAGAAGGGGCTTATCTTCACTTCTGTTCTCAGTAGTGTACAGTGAAATATTTCTGGTCCAAACTGAATTTTTCAGCTCTTTCTTCAGTTGCTATGATATTAGAAGTTTTAGCCCTGTTCTCTTCATGATTTTGTCAGACCCACTGTCAACACAGAAAACCAAGTTAGAAATTTGAAGAAATTTTGCAGAATGTAGTTAGTCTTTGTGTTCTGTCTGGTGACAGAAACTTGTGCTTTTGACCTCTCTTCAGCTTTGACCATTGTTACTATATAAAGGGAACTTTGTCTTTCTGGATAGTGGTGCCCTAGTTGAACTGCCAAGCAGGAAGCTAAATCCAGAACTACTGTTCTTCACAAGCTTGACAGTCAAATGTACTTCTTGGATTTAGTTGCATTGGATAAATGGATTGGCAGGATCCCTTCTGAATGGCYAAAGACGACATGAGTATATTAAAGGCTGGTTCTTGTCAGTAGTTACAGATTTGGCACTAACTGATCATCTCTGCACCTCATGCCTACAGAGGGTTGTTTTCAAGATTTTTCTTGTGTTTTAAACAGCTTCTACTTGAAGCATTAAGTGAAATTTATCTGCCTTTGAAAGGCATAATGGGTTTTTGCATGTCTTTTACTTGATGCCTCTATTCTAGACAGTCTTTGAGGCAGGCCAGGGTTGACCAGCAGAGCACTGGTGTTCGTTCCGAGTCAGTGAGGGTACAGAAAAGCACTCCAGCTTATTCCTGCATGACAGCAGGAAATTGTGTATTTCCTGAAAGGTGTAGCTGAAGAGGGAAAGATAAAATCAGCTTCGTATCTCTAGGTTATCAAACTTTGTTTACTGACAAAGTGGGATGGTTTTGTTTTTGGGTCTGGTTGTTTCCTTGTTTTTTTTGTTGTTGGTTTGTTCTTTTTTTTTTTTTTTTTTTTTTTTTCCCCCCATGTGCTTTTCAATGCATCCCCATGATTGCCAGTGCAGAATAAGCACAATGATCATTTTTGCGCTGGAATGTCTGAAAACAGATGTGTGTATTGTCAGGAAAATGTGAGTTTCCATTTGAAGCCTTATAATAGGGCAGATTGAAAAGCCCATCACTACTGGACATTCTGAGCAGGAGAGCTTGTGTGCATCAGTTTATTTTTTAAGAACCAGGGTCTTTTAGTCTGAACAGAGATGAGAGCTTTCTCTTAATATGCTTGGTAGAGGCAGGGAGGGCCTTAAATTAACACTAAGCTGAAGGAACCCAAAAATTTGTTATTTATATCCTGCACTTACTGAAAATGATAATTGAGTAATTGAAGAGGAGAGAACATAACAAAAAAAAAAAAAAAAAAGTCATTGTTGAGCAACTGGAAGAAAATTATTTCCACCATTTAAGCATTAAATGTTATAATATTTTAAGTATAAAACATTAATTGGCATTTAATCCAGCCCAGTAGTTTGAGCCTTATTCTGTTGCTAAACTGGGGTCATGTTATGATCACTTGTATTTGAACTACTGTTAACTTCTTGTTTTGTGGTTTAGTATCTGTTTTTCAAATGAAGGTATAAAAGTTTTCCATGTGGGTGCAGTGTGTTTTGGCTTTAGAAAGTCAGCGCTGAATAGAATGACTTTTACATAGAAAACAAATATGTGATTATTAGACGTGGGTGTAGCGCCTTGGATTCCTGCTGCTGCCCCCCCCCCCCTTTTTTTCTTTTTTTTTTTTTTTCCCCCAACAATTATCACCAGAAAATTGTAGGCTGTGTAACTTATCTCGACGCTATGAATATTGCTGCTTCCCTTCCCCCTTGTCACCCCCTGGAGTTTTCCCCACTTTACTGTTAACTCATAAAAGTGCTGCTTAGGACACTTAGCTGAGAGACTGGATGGAAAGCCAGAGTTCACCATCTTCTGTTTTTATAACATTATTTGAAGAATACTGAAAAACTGTCTGCCAGAGACAGAGAATGTATTTCTAATGATCAGCATTCACCTGTTTGGTTTATGCAGAAGTTTTAAACTATGACTTGTTTAGCTTTATACAAATGGAAGGAATAAAACCTTGGGAAAGGACAGTTCATGTAGCAGACAAATTTATTGTAAGCTATATGATTAGATGTATAATGTAGATCAACTGTGATAAATATTTGTCTCATTAAAAACACACGTAGCTTCTCAAATAATTTGACAGTGTTTTCAATGGCTTTTGTATTATTTGGTGTTTCAACCTCAAGAGGGCATCCCTTTCTAAGAGATGTTTGAACTGTTCAAAGAAGAATTTGGTGGGGTTCTATGCTCTGTGCTATGCACAGTTTAGATCAGATGGTTATTATAGCCTTACCTATCTTTAACAACAGATTAACTTTCCTCTCCTTGATTATAGTCTATTTCCATCACATCTGAGAATAAACCATTATTGCAGTCATCTGGTTCAAGAGGAAGGAAATAATTTGATCGGAAAATAAGCTATGTATGGATTTCATCTATTGGGAAAACAGTTTGTTTAGGTGTGAGACAAGTGTAAAGGAGACCAGAGGGTTTTATTTTTCCCATTTCTTTCCTTGAGTGTACTGGAACATTACAAAAGGCTAACTGAGAAGAGCACTTGTGGGTCTGGTTGCTCTATTTCATGAACCAAACCTGTGCCATTTAACCTCTCCTACATAATGCATCCTTCCATTTAGCAGGGACTATATGTTCACGAGGACAAGTCATACACCCGGGTAGGGGCATCTGTGCTTCATTCTCTCTCTCATAAGATAGCCTCTTATCTTTTAGGAAAAAAGTAACACACAAGAAATAAAATTTTACCTTCATGTATTAAAATTATGTTCATGATTCTTTACTTACATTGGCATTGCAATTTCTCAGACCTGCATTTTTACATTTCATTATTCAGTAGTTCAGGATTGAATTGTTCTTTCTTCAGTATCTTTTAAAACTTCAAGAGAAGGGCTTTTCTAATTTTATCTTAAATGTTTGGAGAACATCATCTGCTTCTGTTTTGTCTACCTAAAATACAGAAAACTTTTGTGCGGGATTTAATTAGAGAACCTATGAAGGCAATAAACCAATCTATTCCTCTGAAAAAGATGCCTTAGTCCTTCTGACCATTGAAATGACCTTTCACGACTGTTACCTCACCTTGTGTGGTTTCAGTTGAGAATCTCCTTTTTGAAGTTTAATATTGCACATTTTGTAAGAATGACATCATGTTTAAAAATTGCTCTTCCTTTCCACCAAAATTTAATTTTAGATGTTCTGTCTAGCACAAATAAATTTTTCCAGCACTCAAGACAGATGATGTGACAAATACTGGGTATCTGTTAAGTTTTACGATGTATGTTTTTTCATGTATCTTGATTTAAGAAGGTGCATTTTCAATTTATGATGATACCAAGTGGAACAACAAAAATAAAGATTTCAGAATGTCTCACTTCCTTACAGCTCATATAAAAACCACTAAATCAAAAAGCATAATTCTGTTTTCCAGTCTTGAAGCTCCATTCTTTTTGAAAGTGATAGCAATTTCGTATTCCGAGAAACCAAATGCTTTGGGAGAAAAAAAATGTAGAGCCTATCATCTCGTCTTCTACTCAGACATCCTAGAAGCTGGGCTTCCAGTCATTCTTATACTTAGTGAGTGCTTTGCATTACAATATTGCAGTAGCCATTAAGAAAAGGACATTTAGAGGTACAGAAAAAGTGATTGTTGCTCTTCACCTTATCCACAGTGTCAGAAAAAGATGTTTCATACATCTGTGGATCTCGATACACATAACACCAAGAAAACAAGCTATTAGGGTGAGATTTTTTTCTTGAAATAATGTATCCCATAGCTCAAGAGATCAAGATTATTAACAATCCTAGATCTGCGCAAAATTAGTAAGTTGCTTCACTGAGTTCTTAGAAGTTAATTAACATTTTGGCTTAAAGTTTCACTGTGTTCCTTGGCAATGTGGAAGTATTTTGTGTCAACATGAAATGCAGTATCACTAAGAGAATTGTTGTAACTTAAAATAGACTTTATTAGTTTGATATAAAAATTACTAAGTGGGGTTCTGTAGGCACAGTTAGTGGTTAGATTGTCATAGTGATCTGTTCTTCCTCAAAATTCATGAGCCAATAGCAAGATTGTACAGGTGGTAGCACGAATCTCACACTATTGGGGAAGTTTGTATGGCTGTGTAGAAAAGAGCAACCCAATGCCACGGCTCTTATTGGATGCAGAAAAGGAAACTTCCAGTTGATGATGGGRTGAACTTAAGTCCCAGTTTCCTGATTTGATCAGTGAATCTGACCTCAGTGAAGTTAGAAATCTGATGTAATCTGGAAAGGAAGAAAATTCTGATTTCTGTTTTGAATAATTTCCACTACCACTGTTGAAGAAAAGAAAAAAGGGAAGAGAAAAAAAAGAAAAAAGCTGCTCACTGAATGAGCATTTGCATTAGAGGGGCAGAAAGTTTTCCTATTTCTTTTTTTTTTATCAGCTCCATCTCTGCCTTTTGTAAAAGAAATCTAAGAAAGTGATGTTTATACAAACTGCTCATATACCTCCACTTTTGAACAGATGTTTGTTTTGAAGACCTGGAAATTATAAATATTATAGTTAAAGCCCCTCAGAGACTTGAGCAAGTTGGTCACAAATAAATTGTCATTGGTTTTTACCTTATGGTGAAGTTTGTGGGGGAAGAGAGAGAAAGAACRACGTGATGATGGGACGTTCCCTTCCTACTCTCCAACCAGAAACAGTGTGTCTTGTCATTTAGCACCTTTCTTTTGCCTTGAGACATGCTAACCATTTGTATGCTTATACATTTAACGTTAGTTCCATTGAGGTTTTTTTCCCCTCAAATGAAAGACAGTTTAGCCTGGAGAAGAGGAGGCTCAGGGGAGACCTTATTGCCCTCTACAGCTACCTGAAAGGGGGTTGTAGCGAGGTGGGTGTTGGTCTCTTCTGCCAAGCAACTAGCGATAGGATGAGAGGAAATGGCCTCAAGTTGCACYAGGGGAGGTTTAGATTGGACATTAGGAAAAATTTCTTTACTGAARGAGTGGTTAAACATYGGAACAGGCTGCCSMGGGAAGTGGTKGAGTCACCATCCCTGGAGATATTTAAAAGACGTGTAGATGWGGCGCTTAGGGACATGGTTTAGTGGGCATGGTGGTGTTGGGTTGAYGGTTGGACTCGATGATCTTAAAGGTCTTTTCCAACCYTAATGATTCTATGTTTCTATGAAACAGTGAAAGTCATAATTATCCTTAAGTTTTAGTCTGTTCTTACAACCCAACAACTTATTGTTCAAAAAGGGTTTTATTTAGTACAGACATAAGGCCAGTATTTTTAAACTGACGAAACCAGGTAGTGATTTTCAAAATTATTCTTAAGGGACATTGTTAGGATTGCTACTATATTTGTGAAGTGTATAACAGAATGGAATATAAGATACTTCTAGTTTCAAAGAATTTACAATTCTCAGAGATAAGGTATTGTGAAGGGAAAGTGGAGGTGTGAACTAAGAAATGTAAACAGTGGGTTAACATCACAGGTAGGAATTAAACTCTAGTTTTGAGTGGTGTATTCTAGCACTACACTGTTCAGATAGAGCAGGGTTTTCTGGAGAATGTTATGCTGTACTGAAGTCTAGTTATTGTCTATAACTATAGTTTGTGCACTGTTGTAGAAGAGTGAGACACTAAACACGGAAAGATAGAATGGTTAAAGTGCTTACTGTTTAAAAGCTAAACCATTAGGTAAGGGACTTTTTAATAGTTCTATTGAGAATAAGGAAGGAGTTTATTTCTGAAAATTAGTCAGCTTATTATTAATAGGCAAGAAAACATACATTGATATTTTATCTAGCACTGTAATGTCTAAAATTATCTGTGCTGGTTAAACAATTTGGCCAACCTATTTCGAAAGAGGCTACGTGAGCTACAGAACTTGGGCTGTTCTGGAACAAAGACTAAGCTGAACTCCTGACAAGAAAAAACTGGAATGGAAACTTCACAGAAGTTATAATTGCAATACACGATACTAATTAGATAGGTGAACTTCAGATAGAGATATTTCAGAGGCTTCAGATATTTTTCTCTTCCTGTAACTGTCAGTAAACTAGGAAATGCATAGTAAACTTACTAACTAATTTTTTTAACCTGTGCAGTTCAACTGAGTTAGCTTTAAAGCTGAAAGCTGATATTGTGTGTTTGCCTTAACAGCAGCTGCAAAAACTCCAGGGGTATGTGTATGGATATTTGACATACAGAAGAGGCGTATGTTATAACCGTTTAGTTTTCTGGTGCCAAATACATTTTAAAGTATGTAGTAGCTCATTATCATTGGTATCAGTCCAAATCTATTTTAATGCAATTTGATACTGGAATAACATAGGAGGTTGTATCTTGAGTTCTTGCACTGATTAATATTGTGGGGTTTTAAYAGTGGCTTTATTAATTCAAAGGTATTCATGTTGAACAAGGACTAAACTTATGTTGTATTTCAATCCCTAATGCCAGAAGTTCTGTTGTGCTAAAAAATAAGGAAGAAAAACCCCAAACTCTCAGTATGTATATAGGGAACTTCTTCCAGCTTTTTCTTTTTTTTTTCCCCATTGTCTTTATATTTTTGTGCTTACTGCTAACACTGACACGGGTAAGAAAAATTAACACACTGTCTGTGTTGGATAAAATAGGCTACAGAGTAAACCATTGCTTCTTAATGTTTTAGCTTGCAATAATTTGTAGTAATAATGGAAAGGAAGGATATGCAAATATGTACCAGTACAGTTAGAATAATACTATAGTCAAAAATAAAAGGAAATGTGTAAACTATGAAATATTTTGAAGTTATTTTGAATTGTCTGTTAAGTTTTGTAACATATGGTGTTAAATGATCTAATTTAGATGCCCGTGTTATTTCTGGTAATAATAAAAAGATAAGTGCAGATAAAAATGTGTTGTGAACCATTGCTGTGTTTTGATGTAGAAAGTTGTGGCTACCATATTGTAGAAAAATAGATCACCCCATTAAAACGTTATCCAGTCCACTGGTTCTCAAACTTCTTTTCCCCTCTTCTCTGCTAGTTTAAAGTCCTCTTTCCCATCACTGCTCTGACAGATGTATGAGTATTTCCACTCTGATCTGTTCCAAATCACTGTAATATATAATTCACTGCGTACTCTCCTGCCAGATGAGCGTGGTCATTCACAATATCTATCCCCCTTAAATAAAAAGAAAGAAAAAGACAAAAASCCTCGACCCTCACTGCCCCCCAAGAATACAAGGAACAAACCAAAATAACCTTGGGGAGTTAGTCATGACTCTGACTCAGTCTAGCGTAGTGCTCCTCCAAATTTTGCCTTGCATGTTCAAGCAAATTTGTCCTGCACTCTTAACCTAGGCCTTCTCTCCTTATATAGTCTCTGTGCCCTCTGTCTACACCGAGGTATTATAGGGAGTTGCTTCCTCCCATGTGCCTGAAGTCCAGTTTTTCATAGCCTGTGCTCAAACCAGCCTAGTCTTTCGTAGTACACAACCTAAGAGAAAGTATAACACTGCCTGGGGACTTTTTTTTTCTTTTTTTTTTTTTTTTTAATTGGTTGTGGGGTCTTGTTCGTTTGTTTTTTAAGTCCTCCATTCCTCCTGTCCCATCTTACTGTTGCAGAAGGGGAGAGTATGGGGCAGAATTTAAAAGATGTTTTTCAAAAAATGTTTTGTTTTGKTTTTTTTTTTTAATATTATTCCAAGTCTAATGACAGCCCCATGAAGGCTCTTCTGTGTCTCGGCAGTGGCTGATGGTAATTTACCAGTAGTAGATACCAAGGAAAGGGTGGGATAGGGTAGGGCATGGGTTGTGGTAGTTTCTCGGAACGGTTTCCCAACTCTTACTTTGTGGCTCAGGGCTTCTGAAGACGAGATGGTGTCCTGGTACTTCATAGGCCTTGATAGATTTTTGTTTTCAGTAGTTTGTCCATTAGGTTTTTATTTCTTTTCTAGTTATACAAAATTATTATCCACAGCATCCTGCCATGGGAGTTTTTGAACTTGCCATCTGTTTACATTTAATGACAAAACAATTAATGGTATTTTTAATTTCTAATATACATTTAGTAAACAGCTTAAATTTTTATTATTTACCAATAGATTAAAGTTAACAACTAGAATAATAAATAATGCATTTTAAAATTCAATAATAATAATAATTAAAAAAAAAAACAACCTGACCCCTGTTAAGAAGATAAATCCTGAATTCTGCTAGTCTTTTGGCTGTGGCACAGGTTTGGACCATTCTGTAACCTGAACTGCTTTCATTTTCTGTCCCAGTGTCCTCATAAAGTTCTAAGAGGTAGAGACTAAAGCCAGATAGAATATATTGAAATTTCTTCCTCTTCCTCCTTTCTTCCCTCCCTGAAATATAATTGGTACTTCAACAGGAAAGCTCAGTCTCCAGTTTGAGAATCATTTGGTTGGCCAAAATTATTGAGACTGCTGAGATTACTTGTATTTAGCAAAGCTTGAAACTTGTAATAAACTTAAAACTAATCTTGTTTTTCAGACGGAAAACCTAGAGAGTACAATAACCATACCAGATATCAGATTACATAGCAACCCTTCAGCTTTTAATGTTTACTGCAATGTCCGCCATTGTGTGTTGGAGTGGCAAAAAAAGGAAGCATCTGTATCTTTGGCTTCAAAGAACGGTGTACAGAGTGGGGATTCGGACAGTGATGAAGAAGAGGAATCCAAAGAGCCACCTATTAAACTTCCAAAGGCAAGTAACTGGATACTGTTTAAAGTGTACCACGTATGTGATCTGAAGTTGGTATGTTCTTTGTGGGAAATAAAGAACAGCATTATAAGCCAGCTGCTCAGAAAATAGCTATAGTCTKATTTGTAGTCCATCTAGTCCAGAATCATCTGATTTGATGAATTAGGAAGATCTATGTACCTGCCCAATAATTAATTTTAAAGTCAATTAAATGTTAGGTAAACATTCAACTTGCAGTCCTTTATAAGTAATGGTACTTGAAAATAACCTACAKCCTCAAAAGTCTACACAAAATGCAAATAAGGCAGCTCTTACATCTGTCAGAGACTACTAGCTGGTATGATAAAGGATGCTTTCTCTTGCTTTACCCCCAAAAAAGAATAAATCTTTCTACTATTGGAATTCATTTGGTGGAGTGTTTTCTAAGATGATTTGCCAGGTAAAACATGTAATTGCAGTAACTGTCAATTATTCTTACTACCTTATTTTTTAAATCTTTCCCCTTTTTGGCTTTAGTGCCCTTTGGCACTGATAACTATAGATAGTAATGCGCATTAAGATTTTGGACATTATAGTTCAACAGTTGAGGTAGGTTTTTTACTATTTACCACTTCTATGCTTATAGTAGGATTAATGGTGGAAAGTCAGAAATAATCTATACAGGAGTTACTGACTTTTTTCTTAATCTTTTTAATTTGCTGATTCACTTGTTTTGTACTATGTAACTTCTGTGCATTCAGTTTTGTTCATTGCTAGCTTATTAATGCTATGAATCYTGCTTCCTTTTGTTATTCTTCTGAGTCTAAAAAGCATATTCAGAGTAACTCTTCTTGTTTGCGTTTGCTCTAAAAACAGTACAAATACTGAATTAAAAAGGTTGTTTCAGCAGTGATTATGTAGAATGTTCTAGTTGCTTAGAAAATTAGAATTTTATAGCTGATTGTGTTTAGGTAGTATTATCTGAAGGGCAAAGTTGGCACCCTGGAAATAGTGGTGAAGAATTGCAGAGGATCATTACCAAGTCAGGTAACTGCAACTTGATAATTGAAATTTCATGGTTGATAGTTGCAAAATAATGTGCAGTCAGTAGAAATAAAGTTAGCATTGTTTATGAACTGCATCTGACTCCTTGTGGATTATATTAAATGAATCAGCAAGTGCTTGTAGATGATTAATTTGAAATTTTAAGTAAAAGGCAATGTAGCTATTAGCATTTATAAAGAATGGAATGGAGTTTTAAAGAGATTTTGAAATTAAAAGAGGTTCAGAGAAGGATGAAATTTACCAGTGATATGGACAGAATGCTTGCATGTGGAAACTAAAACATTGGTATTGTTAAAGGTGTTGGAGAGTTTATCAAAAAGAGACTTGGAAAAATGGTGCAGTTTTAAAGAGATGGTGGCTTAGAAAAAAAGGTATGGAAACCCTAGGTAGGGAGCTTTACTTTTCCTTTCTCAAAACAGAAAATCAGTGAGCTATTTTGTTACATTTAATACAGCAAATATAAAATTGATGAAAATCAGTATGCTTTCAAACTATTCATTTTTAGCAAAGATTCTACAAAATATCAAAGAATTCAAGAATTTTTACYGATTCACCGATGGCTTAGATGCTTGGTACAACCTCAGTGTTTTTAATAACTATGTAGCTAATATTGGATTTAGGTTCCTCTAAGGTAAGACACTTTTTATTATTAATTTCACTTGCATCCATACATTTGAAAAAGGCATCCACTTGCAGCTGTCTCACAGGTAGTAAAACTTTTAAAGGCTAACTATGTAAATGTCTTTGTATCCTGAATATCTGTGTCTGTCTCATGGTTTGAGTATATTATTGTCTGGTTCTTATGTATAATGAACAATATTGGGTTGGGCTTAGTTTGTTAAGTATAAAGAAGGAAGTTATTGAAGTTTCTAATGCTTACAATATATACTACACCAGTTTCTGAAAGTAATCGTTAGCTTATTAAAAAGAATACTGATGTCTTTTGAGTTTGACAGCGAGGTGAAAGTCAGATTCAAAAAAAGTTGTAACCAGGATTTGTGCTTTTCCAGATTCTCCAGAGTTAAACAGGTGAAGTTAGTCCTTGGTGTGCGTTTTTTTTGCTTGCGAAAAATCTTCATTTAATTGAGAATAAGTTGAAAACATTCTACTTCTCATGCATCTTAGGTGTTCCATTGAAGTATCTTTTTTTTAATCTTAAACTTGAGGAAGTCAGGTTTGTTAGAGCTTTTACTTAGAATACATTTCGGAATTAAAAGTTGTCCTATGCAATTTCTATAATAAGATTGAGAACAATTGTTTTTAACAAATGTTAAAAGAGACACAGAGACACAATTTGCTGTCTTCAGATATTAGCACAATAAAGTTTGTATTTTGGTTGTGTTCAGACAATTTAGTAACTTGCTTTGATAGCTTTAAATTTTTGGATTTACATGAAACATTTGCCTTTGCCTGACAAGAAAAATAATTACTTTCTTTAGAAACTGACTTTAAGTCTTTTAAAATTCATTAGGAGAATGTGTTACCTGTGTAAAGTATCTTTTGGTATGTATATAATATACATATAAATTAATGCAGAGAATTAAATAGAGAGAGTATTATGTGTTCTCAAATAAACATAGAAATGTGGGTATTGGGCAGTTATGAGAGAGGGAAGACAAAGGAAATAAAACAATAATGTAGATAAGACTTCTTGAGGAAATAGGTTTTTTGGAAGAATTAATTATGGGTCATAATGTCTGCATCCAGGCTAGAATTTTGTGTACCCTTCCTAAGGTGGGCTTACGCTTTTGATCCAAAGTCTCAAAGATGTTGCAAAGGGAACAGAAGGATGGTTGCGTGGAGAGCATCAGTAAGAGCTGGCAGGCTGTGACGCAGAGACTGAGGCTGCAAGAGTACTTGTTTTGGCTCAGAGACCCTTCAGAGAGCAGYGAGAACAAGCTTAAGATGTCTTGAAAAGAACTGTTTGCTTATTCTGTCCTTCAGTGCACGGTTTGGAGGAGTTGAGAGAGAGATACCCACAATATATATATCTATATCTGTTGGTCTCAGATACTAAAAAAACGAACCCAAAACCTGTGCAGATCAGGCAAAATCCCAGCGGAACTATCCATTGTTGATTCCTACTGTAGTGGAAGTTCACCCAATTTTTTTCTCCACTGTGTTAGGTTCTCTGCTTTCTCCAGCTGCCTCTGTCAGCTGCTAGATGAGGTCTCCTGTCTGAAGATGGGGAAGAATAGAATGAACTTCTCAGTTTCTCTCAGAGAAACTATCACTGAAAAGAAAGAGTATTTCTGAAAATATACTACAGTGGATTTTATTCTTTAGGCTGCAAGATGATGCTGAGTTTTGGATCCTTGGAAAAACCATCTGCGCTGTTATTTTGTTCACAGTTTTTTTCCCCTGTAGATTCCATGCATGTGTTTTCCCCCACTCCGTTGAAGATGTGAAATGTAAGGTGCAATTTGCAGGAAAATTGCTGTTGAGCTTTGAAGACTTGATTTGATTATGTTTCTATTCTTCCTCCAAAAATCAAACAGGTGGTAAAATAACTTCTGAAAGACAGGAATCGAAATAAATTGAATGAGAGCAAAGACAGTTACAAGGCATCCAGTAGAACTTATAGCTGACTGTCAGAATAGATCTGTTTTAAGTATGAGTGGTAGTTCCATTAACAATTTTATTTATTTTCACATTTCAGTCTTTTTCCTTAGATTTTACTCAAGGGTGAATCTATATTAAACACACTAAACATTGGGGCTCTGCTCCTGACAGAAACACCTAGTGAAGTTTTGAAGATATGGTTGCTTATTTGTAATGAGTTAACCCTGTTCATTTTTCTTTCATCCTCATCATTATTACATACTGAATTTGAAAAGGAAGTGACAGGGAACAGTTAGTGGAGAGAAGCATAATCATAATCTCAGAATAGTCAGGAATGTTAAAAGGGAAAGTTAGGAGTGGCTGTAGCAGCGCTCTTAGAGATGTTGTATTAGTTGGCATATTGCATGTCTGTGATGAGTACATATGGAGTTTTAGTGACAAGTAATTAATCTTTATTTTTTGTATTGTCACAAGAGCAATCTCRGAGGCTTTGGAGGGGAAAGTAGTAGTGCTGCCAGTATCAGCTGTCAAATGTATCATTACTCAAGTTCGGAAGTCAGGTTGCAAGCCAATTTTAGCTTGCTGGTTCACATTAATAAGCAAGGAAAAAGGAAAAAGAGGTCTGTCAAATGAAGTGTGAACTCGATAGAAATTAGAAGGGCTCAGAGGCACAGTTTGTCTTACATTGTCCAAAAAATTTTAAGTTTCCTTATTTTTTCAGGGAACTATTACTCTGCTTAGATATGCTCTTTCATATAATGACACTACTTCTGTGTAATATTTGCTAGTACAGTTGTGTAGGTGGGTTCTTGATTTTGATTCTCTTTTGAATTGCCATTGTATTCTGTATTACATTTTTGTTAGTCAACTAACTGTCTTGTTCTGTGAACATTGGGATATACCTTTATTGATGAAGACCCAAAAAGATTATATTAACAGATACTCTGAAATATCTGTACTTCTTCAGATCATTGAAGTTGGATTATGTGAAGTCTTTGAACTGATAAAGGAGACGAGATTTTCTCATCCATCCTTGTGTCTCAGAAGCCTACAAGCCCTACTTAATGTGCTCCAGGGCCAGCAACCAGAAGGCCTGCAATCAGAGCCTCCTGAAGTCCTAGGTAATATCTCATCTGTTACTGTATTTGTGTTCATAGACATCTGTTACTGTATTGGACAGAAGAAAATGGTTCCTAGCAAGTATTTGTGAGATAGTAACATGGTTGTTCTCAACAGACTGACTTTGTTCTGGAGTGTAAACTCCTTATGGTGTATATAACCAGTACTTTCTCAGCATTAATCTTTTGTAGAATAGGAATGTTGGCATGTAAAGGGGAGTGTGTGTGTGTATATATATATATATGAAAGAGTCATATTTTTGTTGCTGTGTAATGCAGAGTTTCACTGAAACATAGTAAACCTTACAAATTGTGAGTCATTTGTCTTACTGAAGCTATGAAATACTTGGTCTTATTGGAAAGAAGATAGTTTTACAGTGAACTTCTCTTGCAATCTGCTGTTGTAATCTATAGCTTATCTATTTAATTTATATAAAGCTGCTAAATGAAGTGTCAGAATTCTTGTTTTTATTTCCTCTGGCGATCCAGAAGTTTCCCTGAAAATTCATTTTGCTTTTAATGATACTGAAAATAAAAGTTGAACTCCTGATGGCTTTGAATGTATGATGGATTATGTCCTTTAAGTTAAAATCCAATTATCTTTTGTTAATTCATAGTTTTTACTGGTTTATAGAACTGCAAGGAAGGCTAGGCTGTAGCATCTGTTGCTTAAAAATAAAAAAATAAAATATATCTTGAGACTTTCTGTGTATATTTTCCAATGTTATGACTCAACACTATTCTATTTCCAAAGATGATAGTAATTTGCTACAGAAAGCTTTTATTTTATATTGATGCACAGAGTATTAAAAAGCCACAAAGAAGGCTTTGTTTTGTGATTATTTGTATATACTATCAAAAAAATTGAGGTGGATTTCTGTTCACACCTTGATTGTTACAGATGTTCAGCTGCTAAACAGTGCTTGAAAAGAGGCATACTACCAAAATAATTTTCAAGCTTTGATTTGAAATGCTCGTTTCTGAGAAATGGGGTGTGCTTCAACATGGGTAATGGTCATAAAGATTAGACAAGGTTGGTCAAGACCTACACATCATTTCAGTGATAAGGTAGACTGAATAGGCAGGTAAAGTAACTCCTTCTGGCCCATTTCTTATTAATGTGTTCCACTAAAACAGAAGGACTTAGTTTTTCTTGTTCTCCGGCCGTTGTGATTATCAAGACTCAACGTTTTCTGGCTGAAAAAGAATGAAAAGTTAAGGGCTTTCTTTTCTGTCTGGAAATAGGGCTAAACTTAATGGCTGAGGAAAGATGTATCATGTATTTTGTAAGTTTAATTTCCCATTGACTGGCAAATTGCTTAGTATGATTTTGTGACTTGTCTATGTAATTGCTGTGTTTTATCTGCAGAATCCCTGTTCCAGCTTCTTCTGGAGATAACTGTCCGTAGCACGGGAATGAATGACAGTACAGGACAGTCCTTGACAGCACTTTCCTGCGCTTGCCTCTTCAGTTTGGTAGCTGCATGGGGAGAGACGGGAAGAACGTTGCAAGCAATCTCTGCTATCCTCACCAATAATGGCAGCCATGCTTGTCAGACTATTCAGGTCTTGCACTAAAACTTCTCTGTATCTTGGAATTTATGTAAATGATATGTACATGAGTTCTGAGAAGATATATTGTGTAAATTCAGTTAACTTTTTTCCCCTCACTATTTTTGAGATGAGTAGGTATTTCTTTGTCTCTCTTGAGTTGGAGATAGAACAGAAAATACAACATTTAAAAAATAGTCATGTTTTTCACTCACTCGCTGTTTCTTTTACTGTTTAGGTGCCAACCATTTTAAACTCTCTCCAGCGGAGTGTACAGGCAGTTCTGGTGGGCAAAATCCAAATCCAGGACTGGTTCAGTAACGGGATAAAGAAGGCAGCCTTGATGCACAAATGGCCATTGAAAGAAATATCTGTAGATGAAGACGACCAGTGCCTACTTCAGAGTGATGGTTTTTTCCTCTATCTCTTATGTAAAGATGGACTTTACAAAATCGGCTCTGGATATAGCGGGACAGTGAGGGTAATGTAGTTTCTTCTTGTCTGATGAAGATAGTTAATATTTTAACTTAACTTTTATGATGTCCTGTTTCCATTGAGAATCTTATGTAGCTTACTAATGATCAGTTCTTTTACAGTTTGTCTAAATTTTTCTGATGATTTCTATGAGAATTTTACAGCATTTTCTTACAATTTTCACTTCTCAATATTGTTGAAGACATTGTTATTCAGATGGTAAATGATTATGTGTAAAATTGTCACTCTGATATTTGTTAAAAGATTGGAATTTTTTGCTTTTCAGGGACATATATACAATTCTACATCCCGCATCAAAAGCAGAAAGGAAAAAAAGTCTTGGTTAGGCTATGCTCAGGTAGGTGAATAATTAAAACATAAAACATGTGCCCCATCCCTCATAAGTAATTTAAGTAGACTTTGACTTAGAGTAAGCTTACACGGATATTGTATTGTTCCTTTGGCTTTAGTTATAAAAATCAATTTTTTGGTACTGACTTTTAAATTCTGGAAGATGAGGGACATCTGATGGTACTGGCATATAGAAAGGCGTAATGAAAAGTGTCATTGATTTGTGTTGTCACTGTGAAGACTTTCTGAAAATACAGTGGTTTACGACGGTAAATTTATGAATTGTACAGTCAATTGATGTGTGCTTCTAAATAATTAAGTCTGTGGATGTAAAAATGTGCTGTTGCAACAAAACAGTGTAAAAAAATACTTGAAATATCTATTTATGAAAATAAATTGATTTTAAAACATTTGCAGTAAAATAAGGAAGGGCTATTTTGGTTGGGGGAGGATTGTGAGGGTGTGTAAACCATATGTAGAGATAATTGTTGACATTACCACTGCAGAGTTAACTATATTTGGATGTTTTGGTTTTTTAGAGTTAGTCAGTTTCTGGAATATCAAGCCATTTTCTTACACCTTTGCCATTCATTATAAAAATAGTGGGATTTTTAGAATCCTGTTATTACCACTGAGTGTGCCCTTTCAAATAAAAACAAAAACAAAAAACAAACAAACAAACAAAAAACAAAAAACAAAACAACAAAAAAACCCCCACACAAAACAAACAGCAAACAAAAAAAAAAACAAAACCCAACACAAAAAAAAAAMCCCACACCAAAAAAACCCCAAAAATTAAATTTCAGAGAACAATGAATTTGCTTCACTGTTTAACCACTGAGCAATTTTTGTTGTATATTTACTATTAACTGAGTGATCTCATTGTCCCAGTGTGAAATTAAGTGTACTCCTTGCCATGCTTTTGAAGTGAAATTGTTCATTACAAATATATATTCTATTACTACAGTTATTTTATTTTTATATATATATATGAAATCTGGTTTTGTTTAGTATTAAAACAGATAGATCACCAAAAGGTATACTGGTGCAATACAAATGTGTGCGGATGCATTCATTCAGGAGCATTCATTCATTATCAGTTTGGAAAGGAATAGGATCCATACAGTTTCACTATATAGAGTTACGCATTTGGACATTCTGTACATAGCTATAAATATATTTGTGGATCTTCTTTGAGTGCTTGTACAGGTCTATGCACTCACACAGTAACTGTACCCAAGGGCACTGCTAGTTGGAAAAATGTCACTCTGGGGCTATATTTGTAGGAAGATATGTAAGTTGCACTTATTGCTAAGTATGTGTCTGTAAAAGAGGTAAGATGTGCCCTCAGTCTCATTTCCCTTCAGGTGCTTGGTTAAGTCCGCTCAAATTCAAGTGATTTTTCTTACTTGATCATATAAGTTATTTTAGACTGAAGCTTTGCTATCTACTTTAATGTTCTTTACTTATTTTTCCTAGTTTGTGTGGGTTTGTTTTTCCTCATTTCAGAGACTGATTTTTCCAGGAAAATTCAAGTAGTCTAGATGGAAGGAAAAGGGTTGGTTGGATTTTTCTGTTGTTGTTAGATGATTGTAATTAGGGTCTCTGACTCTTTGACAAATGAAGATATTCTGAGGTTAAGCCTTAATGACCTCCCTGTGAAATGCATCTATTCTTAGATGTGTAGAATCCCCACCTGAGGCAAATCATGCTTCAAGCAAGTGCAAGCCCTTGTGGTATCTCCTGCTATGACACTGCTGTTGTCAGAATCATTACTTAGTCATTATTCATACTGGCCTCTGCAACCCTCCTGTAGGTGAATACTACTTTGCTTGGCCTCACTCACCTTGAATGAGGATGTTCATAAGTGCCCTTAAGTAATCTTTTTGTTTCCTGTAGCTGCTTTCATAGCAGAAGTGCTTTCTAAGTGTAGATTCCCCAGCTGTGTTTCTACCCTGCTCCCTCAAAATCTTTGAAGGGTTTACAGGCATTGTAGGATTGAAAAAGATATGAGAGCAAAGTTGCCATATTGCCTCTCTTACGGATCTGTGCATGTTATGCAAACGTGGGGGCTTATGCAACCTATCTAGTTTAAGCTAAAGCAAAACTTACTTGACTGTGTTTGTGTAGAAGTGCACTCAAAGTTATAGGTATAAACAATAAACCTCAAATGTGAGTTTCAGGTAGGCAAATCTTTTTACTGAGAAACCTGCTGAACTGGTGACTGAATCAAACCTTTAAAAAATATATACATACGAACAGAGAGAAGGTACTATTTTGGTATATCAAAGGAGATTTCTTGATGTGGGCTGCTGACCAGAATAGGTAGTTGTGGGGGATATGAAGGTATTCTGCACATGGAGAAACAGAAAAAGGAAATCATTAGTCCTGAATATTTCCCTTCCCTGAGGTCTGGTTAGGAGTTGGGTGGTGAGCAGTATAAGAACTCATTGTATGTAACCTTGTGTCATGGCCACTGTCACCAAAATCACCATATACTTTGCGGGAATTTCTTTGATGAAGAGCTCAGAAAGAATAAATATATGGAATCTTGTTAGTGTGGGAGTCAAAGTAGTTAACATTTTTGAAAAATTATCTACTTTTTAGTGCACATATTAATATTCATTAATGATCACTCTTCTATATAGGGCAATATATATATCTCCTTCCTCGAATTCCTGTGAATCTTTTGTTGATTTGGAAAGTGGGGACAGGAACATTGGTTTTCACTGTGGCTGTGGCTTTTAACTGTAGTTGTATACGCATATGAAGAACAGAATTACTATGTGTGGCTTCAAAAGCTGTATATGAGCTTCAGCATGCTGATCTACAGCATGGAGGAAGGGGGTCAAATTTCTGGTTTTTATTGCAGAATTTCATTAGTGGAAAAAAGTTGATTATCAAAATGAAGCAAATTTGATGTAAAAGTAAAAGGTTTCCAAAATTTTTAAACAGTACCTAAAATAATGATTGCATTTTTTTCACTTTTGACAATATCCTTTGATGTATTTAAGAATATTTTCATACCAATAAATATATATATTCTTACTCTTACCAGGGTTATTTATTATATAGAGATGTGACTAATCACAGTATGACAGCTGTAAGAATAAACCCTGAAACTTTGGAACAAGACGGTACAGTTGCTTTGCCAGGTATGAACCTCCAGATATGAGAAGATGGTTATAGTTTACTGTTTACATGCTATGTATTTTCAGGTAAGCAGAAGAGACATTGAGATAGATTTTGAGATCACAAAGAGACTGCTTTTTAATGAATTTGGTTTGCTGCCAGCTGCAGTATTTCATTCAGAGGTCTTGGATCTTACTCCAACTRCTGGAAGAATATTGCAACATTTTATAATGTATGGTCATCTTAATTTAAAGACTCCAAGATCTTAACTTCCTTCTTAAAGAATTTTTATTTCTTCCTCATTTGAACTTTGAGCATTTGGCTCAGATATGACTTTGTTTCCAGTATATCTTACATGTAGGTAGTTACAAACTATGACCAAAACCATTTGGTTTTTAATATAGGTAGAAATGTATCCAAAAAACAAAGGAGGCTAATGAACACTGATGGACCACACTTCTGATGTTTAAATTTGTGGTGGGTTTTAGTTTATTTGTTTGGGTGGTGGTTTGGTTTTTTTTTGTTTGTTTGTTTGGTTTTTTTTTAAGTTTTGTTTTTGTTAGGGTTTGGGGTTTTTTTTGTTTTTGTTTTGTTTTTTGGTTTTGTTTTTTGGTTTTGTTTTTTTTTTGTGTGTGTTTGTTTGTTTTGTTTGTTTGTTTTCAGAGGAGCCTCATAACTTGGGTTCCTGTAACATGCTTTAATGGCCTCTTGGTGAAACACATCTGTTCTTAGCCACTCACGTAAACAGTAGAAGGGCACAAGAATATCTTTTGATCGAACAATGACAGGCTTGTTCTAGAGATCAGAAGAAAGATTTTCTGTTGCATCCTGACATAAATAAGAAAGCACTGACTGAAACCTCAGAAAAATTCTCTAGGCTTTTTGTATTTCAAACACAAACAGTAATTTTTGAAACAAACTATGACTGTAGAATCTAGTCTATGCAACTTTCTGCAAGTCCTTAAAATGTGGATGTCTGTTTAAGCTGCATGGTCTTTGTGGGGCTGTATGAGAAATTTGAGTGAAAGCACATTCAAGGACCTGACAAATTGCCTTGTAGGATTGTTTTTCCCGTTTCTTCACCTCAAGGCAGCTTCTTCAACCAGTACGGTCCTTTGAGGTCCTTAATTATGTTACCATTGGTAAACAAATCAGTGTTCTTCATGCAAGTCTTGAGAGACATTTGAGCACATTTAAAGTCTACCTGTGAGCTGTTAGCTTTCTTTTGCAAATCTCAGTGACAAGTGTCATTCTGCAAGACAGCCTTGTGTTTATACTATAAAGAGGCAAAAATTAAACAAGAGTATGCCTTCTAAACAAAAATGTATTAATCTTTCAGTGCAAAAGCAAATCTTATAACTGTGGGAATACTCGTTTAGAAATCCCTCAAATTATTTCACACAATTGCATTTCGTATGGTTTGTGATGGTGTCAAAGTGGATGCTAGATGTTCTTCATAACTACTATACTTTGTGTTTCAGCCCTTGAACTTTGCTTTTTTACTTTCTGCACTTCTATGCATTTATCTCAGTGTTATATTGTGAGCAGATATGGCCTTGTTCTTTTGGCTAGTACAAATTCAAAGGGATCCACTTCTGGTTATTTCCATTTCTCATTAGAAGGAAAGAAATGAAGGTAGGGGGAGGGTATGTGACCTATCCTGAGGAAACCTGAGTAGACACGTAACTCTAAATAGTAGTGGCTGCCCCACTGTAATCCTAATAATGACTTGCAGAATGCTGTAGTTCTGAAAAACCACACGGGGTAGAACTATAGGGCAGTGACCTTGCTAACAGCTGAACACTGATGTGACTCCAGCTATTTCCTCCTAGTTGGTATGGTATTCAGACTCTATCTGAAGTATTAACTCTATCTGGAGTTAATCTCTTTCAAATGCCTGGGTTGGTGATAATGCATTTAAATGAGGTATTCGTATTTATTCATACAGGGATGCATAGCAGATTAGGAGTTCATTAGGAGATGTGATTAGGAGTTGATCCTAGCTAGACCTTAGAAAACTCAGTGAACTCTGGAACATTATCTTCTTTCTCAGACAGTAGGATCAACCAGCTTCTTGAAACCATAAACTTCTATTTCAAAGGGCAGTCTTTCCATTCTGATAGATTATCTAGCAAATCTGACAATGTATCTGGAACTACCAGACTCTGTGTCAACATTCTTGTATCTGATGCCTTTGCCAAGCTTCGTACACTGTCCTTGAGCTGTGGATCTGTCTTTCCAGTCCAAATATCATAAAAGAATCCCTGAGTTCTATGAGATTTTCCAGGCGATTGGACCTGAATTTACAGAAGAGGTTTTCATCTTGACCATTTCTTTAACAGTAATGCTTACTACATACCTTAGAGGAAGGTTGCTATGTTCAGCTGAAGAAGTTGAAGTTACRTGGTATATGGTTTCATTGTTCTTTGAAATTACACATTAATATCTTGGAGCTCAGGACTATTCACTTAGTCTGAAAAGTACTGCTAACTGAGGGTAGCCTAGACGAGCTCAAGAGTACTTACTAGCAGGCACAGGATGCACTATATAAATACAGAACGTGATGCTTGACAGTCATCTTCTCTTGAAGCCTCTAAAGAGGCTGTGATTAACAGATGTATGTAGTTATGTCCTTTAAGTAAAACATAAGCCCTTTCTGTTATAGTAATCTCAGACAGAAACCTTGGATGTCTTTGTACCCAGAGTAATTTCCAAAGTCAGATTGAATAAGACTACAATTGATCATAAGAGCTCCTTGCTAGCTGAAACACTATACTATCCTACTTTTTGCAGATATTCCATTTGCCTTCTGTTTTCTACTCTCCCCATCAATTCGATATTTAATGCTGGGCCTGGATGTTATCTAATCAATTGCTAATTTTTAGGAAGTCTTCTGAAGAACATATATGAAAAAAAAAAAAAAGCATCCCTGTGTAGGGTTCACAGATTTCCTCTGTGATCACACCTACCAAACATATAAACAACCCCCAAAAACGTTTACTGGGAGTAAATGTGAACTGATTTTGGTCATTAAATCCGAGATTATTTTTGAGAGCAATATTTCAAACTTCAGTGTATCTGCCATTCTCCATCCTGCTGCTTACCCTCTTTGTGATTCATACCTGTGTGTGCTCTAAGGGGGAGGTTGTCTCCTTTAGGTCTGTTACTTCAAGATGTGAGAATTAGAGAAGGCCACCTAATGCATATTCTGTTCCTGGTAAGATACTGTATTGGACTGGGCAGTATAGCAGGAAAAAGTAAAAAAGTTTATGGGCTTGTGAATACTGTGGGTTTTTTTCAGCTGTATTATTTTTAATAAAACACTCCAACTAGCTAGCAAAAAAAAGCAAACTTGCTGGTTATGCCGGAAGGATATTATGTGTGCTTCATTTAACGTTAAATTTGTTAGATAAAATGACTGATACTGGATCTTTGTTCAGGTTATGAAGCAGATATTTAGAGTGTAAAGTAGCTGTCCTGTAGTATTTTTGAGAGGTCTCTTTCCTGTGTATAATCAATGAAACAAGCACCTTACAAGCCATATAATATCAATCTCTTTGTTAGTAGCTCCATCAGCAGAGCAGGAAGGGAAGAAGAGATGGTGTAGGGACATACTTTTAAACTTGTAGAGAAAGTGGTCTTTTTCTTTTTTCCCCTAATATGGGCAGAATTCTTTCCCTACCTTTTTTTCTTGGAAATAGCTGACCTGTTTTCAATAAATGTGTGATGCATTCAAGTATATGCTTTATAGTTTTCAGAAAACCTCTATTTTCAGTTAATAGTTTGGCGAAATTTATAAACAATGGAAAAATAATTTGATTCTGTTTAATTTATTTCTGTAGGTTTTATATGCTGGACTGAGGAAACTTTTCTTTAAAGATGATGGCCCTTATAAAAAAAAAAAAAAAAAAAAAAAAAAAAAAAAAAAAGAAGTCTTTGGGGCAGGAGAAAGACTAACACTCCCAGAAAATTAGAATTTTGTTGTGTTATAATAGTTTAGAATATGCCTCACAGGTGAATACTAAATGCTTTTGCAGTTAAATATTGGGGTAGCCCCTTACATTTCATACAATGGAACTCTTAAAGGGACGAAGGAGTATTATATGCTTTTGGTGAAAGAGGAGATCCTAGCATAAAATTACATGTTGTCAGAACAGTATGATCTCTCTTTAGACAAACTAGAACTCTCATAGTCTGATTGTAGTGAGAATGAATTAGACAGAAGCAGAGAACTGTGTGTGTGTATGTTGATATAAACTGATGCAGTGCACTTCACCTTTCTCTCACAGATTGTCATACTGAAGGGCAGAATATCCTTTTCACTGATGGAGAATATATTAATCAAATAGCAGCATCTAGAGATGTAAGTGTTACATATGATGGGTAAACTATTTTTTTCTCAACTGAATTGTTTTATTTTACAATACTTATAGCTTCCTTTTGCTTAATGTTTGGCTTTTTCTTCACTTACACAACTAAGGAAGAAATCCATGTAGCTAGAGATAATGAGAAACGGCCATATTTGTGCATAAAGGAGCAGTATTTTGGTATTTATCCACACAATTTTGATTTGTGATGGATTTTTCAGATTTTTTTGATTTTTCAGATAAGTTTTAAGGAAAACTTTGCTGCTCTTTCTGAGGAAAAAAAATCTTATACATGGAATAATGGCTTTTTAACATGTTATTCTACAGGGTCTCTGTGGGATAAACTTCTTAGAGCTTAATTACAATTTTTTTTCTAATTTAATTTCCTGTAATTGCTTTGGTATGTGTTGGGGAATTTCAGCCAGATTTAATAGACGAGGTATGAAAGATACTACATTCCAATAGAAAATTGCCTATTGGCCAAAGCTGTGGAAGCCCAAATAAGTGCTTCTACTAGGGGCAAAACAGTTCTAGCTGCTCTATGTTTTGTTCGCCAGTCAGTTATTACATTCTTAGTTCTGGACTGGTCACTGTTGTTTGACAGTGAGAAAGCTGTAAAACAGGGATGAGGCAGGGGTGGGGTGAGACAGGGTTGGCAAGAGATGCCAGACACACAACTATAAGAAAACCAGGATTAATCCATTTCCCTGCTAACGGAAAAACTTTTTTTTAACATGGCCAGATGAAGATACTTATCTGCACTTGTAAACAGAAACCTGTTTAGCTACTCTTTAAAGCAGTCACTCTTAAACTGCATGCAGAATTTTGGGTTCTGAATCAGGAGAAGTTGAGGGCTGAAAAGATAGATGTAAATAGTTACAAAAGCAAGATTTCTATAGTGAGATTCAGAGTTAGTTATTTCTATAGCAATTCACTATTTTCACAGTGTTCATAGTGTTTTCATAGAATTCAATGTATGTTTAAGGTCTGTCAGATGCTTATCTTCAGCTCATCCTGTTTTGGCACTTTCTTCTTTTCTCCTCTATAATAAATTTACTTTATCAATGTGTCCTCTGATAATTTACTCTGAAATAGTATTATACTGATGCACTTAGGCCATGAAAAGTAAATTAATGCATTTATTATACAGTATAAAGTAGATTTTTTTTTTTTTTTTTTATTTGTTACAGGATGGCTTTGTAGTGCGAATATTTGCAACAAGTACTGAGCCGGTACTGCAACAAGAACTGCAGCTTAAGCTTGCAAGAAAATGCTTACATGCCTGTGGCATCTCATTGTTTGATCTGGAGAAAGATTTGCACATTATCAGTAAGTCCCCTTCTTTGAAGGTTAATAACAAGCCTAGTAATTCAAATAATAAAACTGAAACACTGCCCTTGCCTTTGTTTGCCTTTATTATGTGCAGGAAGGTATAGCTCTATTATAAACACGTGGAGAATTTCAAGACTTTTGAAACTGCTTAAGTGTTATTTGACTCATAGTAATCCATACGCTCATTTTGAACCACCTTTCTGTCTACAGCACTATCCATGGTTTTCCAATATTTTCCTCTAGTTGTATAATAAATATATAATTGTTTGAAGCTTGGACTTCATAATAGTGCTTGTATAACACGTAGTTAAGCTATAGAACTCCTTGCTGTGGGTCAAAATTAACAAAAGTTAAAAGGAYTGCCGGCTAGATTAATGGAAAAGAAAAGCATTGAAAGATACTAAATACGTGGAAACCACCTTTGCATCAGAATTTGAGATGCAAAATTGTTGGTGTCTACGAAGGTGTTTTGGAGAAATACGACTTGGCCTTTGCTTTGGGTTTTTTTGCTCTGTTAGGTGTCTGCTTTTGGCACTGTCAGAACAAAAGCGTATTTGGCTACATGGACCTTTTGTCTGACCAAGTGCAGTTGCTCTTATGCTGGTGCTTTTTTCCTCTTGGAAGAACTCTTCCAGGCCTAGCCCAGTAAGCCTTCTTGTGGCAGCAAATTTTGTTTCACTTGTAACTTTCTTAGAACCTTTGTTATGACAAACTCTCCCTGGCAGAATGAGGACCGTAAACTCATCTGTGTAACTGCCTGGTTAAACTGTCCGGTTAATGCAATCTTACTCACACAGGTACAGGGTTTGATGAGGAATCAGCTGTCCTTGGTGCTGGAAGAGAGTTTGCACTAATGAAAACTGCTAGTGGAAAGGTACTGAAAATGTTCTGTAGTAAATATCAAATTGTATCAATGTATTCCTACATGTTTTTTAATTTAATTATTGTTTTCCACAGTTCCTTTTTGCCTTTTTAGTATGTTAGAATGAATTTATATGACTATGTTTAAATACATTTTCAAAGCCCACTTTAAAGGGAAAAAGGCAAATGGTTATTTGAGAACATAAACAGATGGTGTTGGAACCATTGAGAAATCTGTGACTTGAATTTATAGGAATTTCTACAGTCAATTTTACTTAGAGACGGTGTGGGGCTTTGTTTTAGATTTGGGGGACAAAATTACCTTTTGTCTACAGATGATGTATTAGCACATTTGCAAAATTTTTTACCTCATATCTTTCCATAAACAGTCTGACCATAGTAACTGATTTAAATCCCAGCCTGATTTTTCCGATCCTTCAGAGAATTGTTGACTTCCCCTATGCAAAGTTTTCAATTGATTTCTTTAAACCTATTCTTAATGATTTGATAAGTTGGTTCTGCTCAGTGCAGACTGTTTTTCAGAGGTATTTGCATATTAATTGAAATTTAGAAATAATTTTGCTTACTGTCACTATGACTTTCTACATTATTTACTGTATTTCTATTTTGGTTTGGGAAACTAATGTTATTTTACTTGTATAAGCATAGTTTGTTGTTTTCCTGTGTACTGAATTGTGTTGCTTTAGTGGAATGAAGGCCTTGATCTGCTGCTATCAAAACAGTTAGATTGTTGAAAATGTTCATAAATAAACTTAACTATTTTTTCCTAATAAAATTTAATAGTCTGAAACAGAATTTGATCAAGCAGCACTCTTCAGGCATTAGAGGAGACAGATTAATTTGATCTTCAGACTAACAAATGCCTCTTCAGTATAAAATTAACAAATTTCCTAGTTTTGATCTCTGAAGTTGCGTGTTTAGGTATGAAATACACTTTATAAGACAATGAAAGATGGCTTTAGGCACCCACATAGGCTAACACACCCATTTTATAGTACTGTTGAGTAGCATGGTTGTAGAGGAAACTTTTTAGTCCATATCAGTAGTTTTGTTTTGTCCTTGTGAAATATTTTATTCTGTGTTACTGTTTATGTACTCAGTGGCCACTGTGCCTTTACTGAAAATAAGTTTTAAAAATGTATTGAAGCATATTTAAATTTGTAGTAATTTGGTATTTTTAATTATTTTTATTGTTATAATTCCATCTTGTTTTCACACGGACCAGACATTTCTCTTAAGTGTTTTAAATGCTTAGTTTCCGCCAAGTTTCTTCTGAACAGTTCTTTCTTGTGTGTTCAACTCATCTAGCCAAACAATTATATATGAAAACTAACTCTGTGGCACAGTAGAAAGCACATTTCAAAACAAGCAGAATCTAATCAGAATGTTTCCCCCATTAAGTAAAAATTCATGGGTTTAGGATAGAGATACTGAAATGGTGTAAACAATATCAGGAAAAGTTCTGTATGGTTTGAAATGACAGATTTAAAAACAATGCAACTTTAAAAATTATGCTAGTTTAAAGTGCTGTGGCATAAYTGAAAATGATAAACTGTTTTCTCCTAGATTTATTATACTGGCAAATATCAGAGCCTTGGAATCAAACAAGGTGGTCCTTCAGCAGGAAAATGGGTTGAACTCCCAATCACAAAATCTCCAAAGATTATTCAATTCTCTGTTGGACATGATGGCTCACATGCCTTACTTGTTGCTGAGGATGGAAGCATATTCTTCACAGGTTCTGCTAGTAAAGGAGAGGATGGCGAATCAAGTACGTATTATGCTTGCTTGACCAATGGTTGATAAAAGCCTATTAACCACCTTTTAATTTGAAAAGAAGAGTTTTAACATTTTCCAAGAACATGTAAGCATGCCATTGGGTTTGAATTTTACACCAGCCACAGGTCCTGACAACCCGTGCCACTGCCTCTCCCAGCTAGAGATGTTGATCTCAGTTTTACCACAGTTTGGATTGTGTGTGGGAGTGCTATTTTAGAGTTGTCCTGAGAAAAGGCAGTCATAAGTTTGGTCAAGAGGGCATGCTGTCTGCCTGGGACTTTGTCTGAAAAACGGAAGAGCCAAACTTTTGCCTCTTCATTGTTGTTTTAGAGAACTTTGGAAACAGGTGTTTTGCCAGCTAATGCCTCTCCATAATGGAGAGTTACATTGATTAGAAATTATAGAAGCACGGTCTTCTGTGCTTGATCAAGCAGAACTCTTCAGACATTAGAGAAGACAGATTAATTTGATCTTCAGACTAACAAATGGCTCTTCAATATAAAATTAACAAATTTCTTAGTTTTGATCTCTAAAGTTCTGTGTTTACGTTGAAATACACTTTATAAGACAATGAAAGATGGCTTTAGGTGCCCTAAAGCAGTGATCTGCTGTGATATTAAATACTTCACTTTAGAAAACAGATTGTTCTGTTACATTGTGTTAGATTAATAAAAATAAAATTTTTAAAAAAAAGTAAAGAATGTACTTTGAAAAATACCTAGCTCCTGAGGATCTTAAAACAAAGCTGATATTTTTGAGTTGTCAGCCTCATGATGTGTACATTTTAATAGGATAATGTAATGTATATTTCATAGATAGCATTTTCATATAGTATTGAAGCCTAACTCAAATTCAAATTGATCTCTCAATAATGTTCTTCTTTAATAGTGTAGTTTGTTACCATTAAAATTAATATATTTTTTGCGCAGCAGGTTTGTGGAAAAGTTCAGTCTGCTAGCCATAGAATTTAAACACAGATTTAATAAGACTGAAGTTTTTGTGCAGTCAGTTAGAAATATGATAAATAACAATCAAACGTTGGTATAATATTCAAGTCTTTAGGGTAGTAGTAGATGATTAGAATTTAAAAATTGATTTAAAATAGAATTTTAAAATAGATTTAAAATCTTGATAAACAGCAGTGGTAGAGTCCAGCTTTATCTCAATCAGCTGTGTAGGAGTTTTACCTTTCAAGAAAGTTGTTAACAAAAACTCAGTGGGCTGCATGTGTTGAGGTATGGTATAGATCATGCAGAAACAAAGCATATTTAACTTACTGTTCCTGTGAAAGATTAACTACACTGACGGTATTCCCCAAGAATGTGTGGGTTTTTCCCATGTAATATAACTAAAATACAGGCAAGAACACGTTTTAAGGTTTGATAATGCATATGGAGTGGATTCATGAATGTGTTCAGGGGAGAGCAAGTTAACAGTAGTACTCCTGTGTAAAAGTCTTTGGATAACAAACTTGGTATGTACTATAGTAACTTTGTAGAGTCTTCTTAAATGCAAATTACTGAAAACTGTGTGGGACAAAATCATACTACTTTCTCCAGTAAATGTAGAGTAAATTTAAGAGATTCAAACAAAAAGATTTCAGGAAATACATTTAAAAGCACAAATTCCAAGATTTCTTTGCACAGTTATTGGGAAGTTATCCAAAATACAATTAAACTGATTCTTTTTGTTGTATATATAATTAATCTACAATTTCAGATGAAACAGAAGTTTAGCACTTTGAAGTAAATTGCTGTCACTGCTTTTGTTTAAACTACCAAAATTGAGGTGAGAAGATTTAGCCTTTACTAGATCTTCTTACTGAAGAATCTACTCAAGGACCTGATCAAGGTCTTTCTGAGTTCTTTTAAAAGTTCAACTCTCTTCTGACTCATCTGGTTCTCTTTGTCACACTCTAATTTGGCTCAGAGTGGATTCTCCTGATTTCTTTTAAACCTGGGCAGGGAGACTAGGTTTCTGTCAGCAGTGGGTGTGTGTGTTCTTTGTAGAAAGTTGGTAATTGTCAGCAAGTGAAAGTAGGTGGCAGTTCTCTGACTTGGGCAAAAATTCACGGGCAGTAATGGTAGCTGTTAGTTGTTTTATCCAGTCTTTACCTATGTTGTAACTGTTTCGTTTAAGGCCAGATTGCAAACAATGATTTTGGGGTGTTTGTTTTTTTTTTTTTTAGCTCTTTTTCTTCCCTTTTTCCTCTTGTGGGAATCTGTTGTGACTCAAAGGTTTTCTAAACGTGGTTTTAATAAATAGAGAATTTAATATTTTTGTTTTTAAAAAAATTAACTTGTGTAACATTTCTCTGTGAACTTACTGTGCATATATTGTTGTATATATTCTTCTCAGATGGCCATGAGGACTTCTTTAACTATGTGCTGCTTTGTAAAGTTCATAAAGTTAGTTCARTATATATATAAAAGAAAAACCTAAAGAATCATTCTTGAAAGATACCTATCTAATCATGACTTTGTTTGCCATTGAATTTTTTGAGAGAAACCAGTGTAATCCAATAAAAATTAGTCCAGGAGATCATACAGATGGATTTTTTTTCAGTAGCAGTCTGAAAACTAACCCCTAATTGTAAAACAAATGTTACTGTGCCTTTGAAGGTTTTTTGGTAGAATGACTTGCAATTTATTTATTTATTTAAAGCTAAAAGCAGACGGCAGTCAAAACCATATAAGCCTAAAAAAATTATTAAAATGGAAGGAAAGATTGTCATATCTACAGCGTGCAATAATGGAAGCAGTTCTGTAATTTCAAAAGATGGAGAACTCTACATGTTTGGAAAAGATGCCATTTACTCTGATAGTACAAGTAAGTTAATATTGTCTTTTAAGTGATTTCTCAACTAGAGTAATTGAAATTAGTCTGGAAGATTTTAGCCTGTGGAAATGATGTTTGTGTGTTTCTTACTCTCCTAATAGATTTCTGAATTTCTGCTGATTCAGCCAAATGTGACAGAAGGATAGAAAGAGAAGACAGTTTCCTTAAGTTCTGTAAAAATATATAGCAGCACTGATGACAAATACCTGAATGAATTCTTCCACTAAGGAGAAAAAAAAAAAATCATTTGTTCTATTATCTGACACTAGAAGGCCACACAGGGAAAAGTCACAGAAATGAGACATGTTTTGTTACGAACAAAGGCTGCAGGAAACCAGGCCTTATACGTTTCTCTGCTCACAAGACGGCCTGTTTTGAATTTGCAGGTGATCCAGTACATCTCAATTTAAATAAAATATTAAAGAAATAAACTCCAATGGCATTATGACTCCTTYAGAATTCTTTTTCAAAATTAAGTGATTTGCAGCAGGGTTTGGTTTGGTCTTTCCTTTCTTTGCAGGACAAATAGCCTAGGCCTAATTCTCGTTTCACTTCTTGTTCTAGCACTTGTTTTTTATATCTGCTGTTTTTCTCCCTTGCTGTTAATTTAAAAATTGCCAGTATCCACTAACAATTTTTTTATATCACTGAAGTTTCCTTCCCAAGTAGAAAGTGCAATTTACCACTCAACTGTTTTATTTCTTATAGGTTTAGTAACAGATTTGAAAGGCCATTTTGTGACTCAAGTAGCCATGGGCAAAGCTCACACCTGTGTGTTAATGAAGAACGGAGAAGTTTGGACATTTGGCGTAAATAATAAAGGACAGTGTGGACGAGACACAGGCTCCATGAGCCAGGGAGGGAAAGGTGAGTGACCTAGATTTTTTCTTTTGTTTTGTGTGCTGGAAAATATCAGAAGTGAAAACATAGTTAAGCATTTTATTATAAAATATAATTCCAATACTAAAGCTTAAGTACATGCAACGTGCTTAAAAAAAAAACCAGGTATGGATGCTTTCACTTCAACTGTCAGGTATTTGATCTTCTGCACATGCTAATAAACTTAGTTATGTTAAAAAAAAAAAAAAAACAATTACTTTTCTTTTGTCAGTGAAAAAGCTTTTCTTTAAAACAAATGAATAAAACCAAACCTCATCACTCCTTGTCTTACTACGTGCTGTTGTCCTAGTAAGAAAAAATTTTCTACCTTTCCTTGTTTGCATTCAGTCTTGAGGCTGCTTTTTGCCTAAACAGGGCACGAATGCAAGTCTACGTCTTTCTCCACACAACTGAACATTTCTGTTACTCCTAAATATAGGTATGAAAAATCATACCTATTCACCTTTGCCGGATTGGAATATTTTATACGTGACAAGTAAATGACCTGTTACTTGTATACTGAATAGAAATGTTTCGTTTCCCTTTTAGTTGTGAAACCTAGATATATACCCCAGCCCATGCTCATGGAGGTTTCAGAAGTGTCATTGTGCTGGCTGAGCATGCAAATCAGGCACGCCTAGTCATTCCTTTTAAAATCTGATCTGCAAGTGTTCTTCAGAGCTTCCTCAGTAGCCACTGTTGGCCTCAGAAAACAGCTATTTCTTGTTTCAATATCTTAATTAGGTTTTGGAGTTGAGAACATGGCAACAGCAATGGATGAAGACCTAGAAGAGGAGCTGGATGAAAAAGATGAGAAGTCCATGATGTGTCCTCCAGGGATGCATAAATGGAAGCTGGAGCAGTGTATGGTGTGCACTGTATGTGGAGATTGCACAGGCTATGGAGCTAGCTGTGTTAGTAGTGGGCGTCCTGACAGAGTACCTGGAGGGTAAGCAAACGTATGGAAATATACTTGTGTGTTGAATGGCTAAAAGCACATATTGAATGTAAACTGAGTTGATGTATTCTTAAACTTCAATCTAAGATAACATTATATCTAAAAAGCGTCTGTGCTTTTAAAATCAGAAGTAGGTAAAAATTTTTGTAAATAGCTTGTGGTGGTTGCAGGTGATTTAGTTTTTAAATGCATTTTTTTTACATTTCTTTAGCATATAGTTCTTTATTAGAAGCTGTTGAATATGAACACTAATATAATCTGTCTCTTGTCAGAGCTGCTGGCTTTGGGATAACCTTTCTTCGTCCTATGATGGAAGTTTTTTATCTTGCTGTTACAGTTGCTTTTATCTGTTACTTCAGGGTTGAGCTGCRTAAAGGGCCACTGCTTTACATATTGCCATTACTATTTCTCCAGCATTGCATGTGCTCAGTGTTTCCTTATTCATGTTTTCATGTGGTATATGTTTAATTAAATGAAGAAAAGTTAATGCTGAGAAGTCAGTTCAGATATGTATGGTCAGTGTATGCTCCCTGGCACCATGCAACAGCAGCTTGGATTTAAACTAGCTATACTTTCTGTTTATCTCAGGAAAAATTACATGTCCACAGATGGAAGAAACTAAAAATGTATGTTTTAATTACCAAGGCATTAGTAATGCACGAAAATAAAAGATAGTGATAAAGCAACTCTGTTTGCTACAGAATCTGTGGCTGTGGCTCGGGTGAGTCGGGCTGTGCTGTATGTGGCTGCTGCAAGGCGTGTGCTAGAGAACTGGATGGCCAGGAAGCGAGGCAAAGAGGAATCCTTGATGCTGTAAAAGAGATGATACCTTTAGATCTCTTGCTGGGTAAGTGATGTGAAATTAGCAAGATGGCTTTTAATTTTCTTTCTTACTGGCTTTTTTGTTTTTTTCCTCAGTACATCTGTTTACACTCTTTAATAAACTCAATCCCACTGCTGACTTTTGAAACTTCAATTGGAATAACAGGTTACTTTAGAAATAGGTTTGTTCTTTTCAGTTAATATTTCAGTTAGTATTTTGATTCTTCTGTATGATAAAACTTTGTATCTAATGCAGTTCTTTCTTTCCAATTGAAGTACTGAACTTTTAGACTTACAGGGCAGTTTTAGTATAATATTGTTAAAATGGATAAAATGTTGCTTATCAGGCAGATTTATTTATTGGTGATATAGCGAAGTGGGATCATTCTGCTAAGTGAAATATTTTAAACTTGCCCTTACTATAGACATGTGTGCCATTTTGATGGTTATGATACTGTGCGGTTACGATACTAATGCTGATACTATAAAGTTGTTCTTGTCCTTTTTTGGTAGCCTGAAAATTTTTCTGTAATCCTTTTATCAGGGTTTTTTGCAGTCACATAAGAGATGGGGAATATTTTTTCTTGAAAACTTTTTTTCTTTTTTCTCTTAGAAATTTTCAGAGAGAAAGAAATGCCGGGAGTGTGGAAATTACTTTTAAAAAACCCAAAACACCTCCCACTCCTCACCCACCCCTCCCCAAAAAAACCCACCTTAGAGGAAAAAATACCAACTGATATGATTATTGGAAATACAGTTTGGGATCTTGTTGTGTAAGATCTGTTATCATAGCATTTTTAATATTGTATTCTCTGTACTTACAACTGGGCAGTTACAGGTTTTTGGAGATCAGGCTTTCCTTCCTTACTTTTTTTTTTTATATATTTAGATGTACGTAGAGCCCTTGATCCTGCATGGATGTATGGATATAGTATCTGGCATAGAAAAGGACCATAAAATAATCAGATGCGTGACTTAAAATATTTATACATCTCACGAATTTATCTGGGAGGGGGGAGGGAATATTAATAATAGAAAATTATATGCTGTACTTTGAGTGTGGGATTTTTTTTTTCCCAAGCAAAAGTTAAATAGAAACTAGAAGTGGTTCTCTTGATAAGTTAACACTAAGGACCCCGAATAACCTCACTGTGCAGTCCTGATACTTCCATACAGGTATTTCTAAATGTAATTTGCTTGTATATGGCTATCACAGAAGTAGGTTTATACTGATGGTGAATGTGGCAACAGCAGCTCTGCTTCACAGCTCTGTTCTCGTGCATGACCAGGGAGGTGTTACGGTTTTTGTACTAACCTCCGCTTTGCTAACTCCTCTCCTAGTAGGATAGACAACAGCTCTTGGTCCTGTGTTGGGCTTGGCATAGTTTGAGGTGAGGGCATTGAACTGGTTGACCACATTTGTCTGGAGAAAAGTGACAGTGCTTCCAGGTGGAGTTTTTGTTTGATATTGGGGACAAGGTATATTTTTTTAGGTTGTTGCAATTTGCTGGAAAAACATTGGAAAAAGGTAGTGCTTACAGTAGTTTTATTGTTGTGTTCATTCAAGTCATGTTTTCTGTTTAAAGAAGTGCTTATCAGTTTGTTCCAAATTCCTATTACATTAGCTAGTTTGGTAAATAAATCAGATTTACATACAGATGTATATGTGCATGCTTCTTAGTAAGCACAGAGCATATAGTGGGTAAACCATTTTTAAACTAAAAAAAATCTATTTAAAACGTTTGTAAAATATAAGCAATTTTATGCTTGTTTTAATAATAATCCTTTCTGAAACTTTCTGGGGAAAAACAGATAATCATGACAACACATAATTAAATATAAATATGTATATACCTAATAGAAAGAAAGTACTAAATACTACTCAGTGATGTTGGAGTTGTGGCAGATTCATGAAAACCAGCAAATTCAGAGATAAGGCCTAAAACTCTTCTCCAAATTTACTCAACTCCTTTCTTTATTTCTAAATATTGTGTCAGAGCCATGTAAAGAGCAGGTAGTAAGTAGGCTTCAGTTTTCATTTACTTAACAACTTCTAGGGTTTATCACCATCATAACAATTTTTAAAGATAGTTTTACATATTTTATTTTCTTAATCTATGTAGCTGTCCCTGTTCCTGGAGTTAATATTGAAGAACACCTTCAGTTACGGCAAGAAGAAAAGCGGCAACGTGTAAATAGGAGACATAGATTGGAAGAAGGAAGAGGTAAGTGACTTCCTTATTAATGAGAGGCTTAAATAGTTTAAGCAAACTTCTTAGTCTGTTTTCTAAGAATGGAAATTAATTAGTTTTGCTCCAGAGAGCCAATACAGTAACCAAACAAAAATCAGAACCTAAATGGCTAGCTTATGTTATTTAGCATGGTTTTGGAAAATTGTGAAAAATCTGTATGTTTAACAAAGTCAACTCATAAGAATCAGAATTTTAATGATGAAGAGTAGCRTTTTATATCGCTTTCATATAATTAATTTTAATTTTTTGCTGTTTCCTAGTTGAATAATAGTTTTTTAAAATGTAGATGCTGAAACATTTTTTATATGACGTTTATATGCCTTTTTAAGGGAATAGTTGAAATGACTGCAAGCCTGTCCAGTGCTAGTTACCTGTAATATGAATTATTTAGTTATTATTATAAATTATTGAATTTCTTTTGTATAACAGTAAGCAGAATTTCTTCTTTTATAAAATGAACTCTTCTATATTTGAATGGCATGAAAAAATTGACACGCTGCCTGAATTAAAACATTTCAAAATTTTCTTGCCTTGTTTATTATCTACCTCGGGAATTATTGTTGATTTTCCACACAAACAATATGTACTTTAACAGGTTTTCAGTACTCCTTTTGTTTTAAAATACCTCAGTATCTTAATCTGGTAAATAAAGTTGAGAGATTTAGACTGATATAAATCATAATATTTTAGTGAAGCATGATGATGTGGGTGGTAAGATTATTGTGTGTTGAGAAGAGGAACAACTTTATTGGAATTTTATGCTCTTCAAGTTCCTGCTGTGTTAGTAAATACTGTTTTGATTCTCCTTTTAGGACTTAGATACTGTTTTTACTCAGATACAGAATGCACATTGTGATCAAACTTAGTTCCTAGACTCCATGCCAGTGAACCTGGTGGGGCAAATTRTGTTTTTATTTCACTTGCATGTAAGAAATCACTGGTCTTACCACAAATGAGGAGCAACAAGGAAGAGAAAGCTTATAGTTTCCTATGCATGTGGAAAAGGATGGAATATGTATTTTTCTTTGAATCTTTGTGGTTAATTTTAGCTGTGAGGTGGAGGGGGGGAAGCCTTTTTTCTTCCTTTGTCTAGGTCATGTTGGAGCTGCGTTGCATACTGCTGGCAAATACTAGGTACAGCTAACAATCATTTTTTCTTAAATCCTCATTGAATGCCCGGATATTATTGAAAGCTGCTGCTGTTCAGTCCAGAAAGGTAATGATGATACAGCTGGGAGGTAAATTTCAGTTGGGGGGGAAAAAAAAAAAAAAAAAAAAAGAGCAGCAGAGAAACATTTCAGTTTGCTTCCATTTCTGTGGTTGGAAGTAGAACCAGAGCAGCTTATCCCTTTTGTATGCCATCTGTCTCTTAAAACAAAACAAAACAAAAAACCACAAAAAAACCCCACAAAACAAACAAACAAACAAACAAAAAACCCCAAAAAAACAAACACCAAAAAAACCTCCCCAAAACAAACAAACAAAAAAACCCAAGCTGTTTTGGATCTAACAGAGTCTCAGGTGGTCAGTATCAGGAATGTGTTGTTATTGTTGGTTTGATAGGTGTATAGGAACTGTAGCTAAAACGATACTGCTGGCCAGTTTGTTGCACACATCCATATTATATTCTGTATGAAAAGAACATTGAAATTCTATGCCTGTGTGGCTACTGGAGGTAGTGGGTATGTCTAGTTGGAAGGGTTGGAGATTAGTTTCAGATCAGAATGACTTACGTGATAAAGCTGGGAATAGAGTTTCACAAATACTTAGAGATCTTGATTTACATAATCAGGTATGAAAATTTGATTTGATAATCAATCTTGATTTACATAATCAGATTAAAAAGTTGGAGTTTTATTGCTTCTCCATCCAAATGCTGCAGTTTTCCATGAGTTGGTGGAAAGAATAGCACCATTCTTGAGAACTCTTATGATGCTGCTCTTTTCAGGAGAGAGACCAAGAACATTTAAATAATCTACTATATTTTCATTTTGCTGTGCAAAAGGTTTTGCAACCTGAAAAATATTAGTTATACTGATGTTAAAAAGAATAGGCAGACTGCTTAGTTTTCCCAAAAAGTTCTAGTATTTGTGCATATGTAATGGAACAAATCCTTGCTAATGAAATAGCTATTTAGAGATCCAAAGAAAGGTTTCAACCTTTCATTTCTCTGAAAACATTGCTTAGTCAGTTAAAGGCCACATTAGCTCTGTTAGGGTCTTTCCTTCAGGTACACAGTGTTTTGTTTGTCAGGATTATGATTTCTGGGTTGTAGCGTGTTCATGTGTGGCTTTTGTTCTTTTATGCCAGATCAGTGAGAAACAAAGCATGTGTAGTTTTTGATAGTCAAGAATAGGATCTATCACTGTATGTTGCTGATCACGCTTTAATTACAATTGGTGACCTTTATTCAATACAAATATTTTCAGTAGATCTTCAATGTCTTATAAAMAAGAGGACTATGAAAGCTTTTTAAGTAAATACAGGAATATTTCATTCCTAAAACAAGCAAGAAAACAAAACAAACAAAAAATCACGAAGAAACCTCTCACTCGTTTGCCCACTGGAAGTGTTGAAACAGGAGTAAAGTTTAGGACAGAGGTGTAAGAGCACAAGTGCTGGAAGTATACTGGTTTCCACACTGCAGGTTTTTAAGTGGTCTAATTGTTTGTGCTTCTTTACCAAAGCCCCAAATTTAGTCCTGTTACAGTGACCTCTGATTTAAAAATATGTTCCAGTGGTCCACTTGAATTAAGGGAGAAAGTGATGGTTATGTCTACAGGTATGACAATCATTTAACTCCTTCAAGCGGTCAGTTGTGGTCCCTTGTACGGAAGAAGATGAGTAYGGTCATCTTTATTTGCATTTTTCTGCAAATATAAAGTATGAATTTCAGTATTCTGGGAAGGAGAGGTAGTTGTCATTAATAGCTACAATATCAATGGCCTAGTTAAACATTACTGTATTTTCAATCAAAAGCAGTTAACTCATCTCAAACATTTTCCAAGTCAAAGTAGCCTGCTACTGTTGTAAGGAACCTGTATATGTGCTGTTCAGCAGCACCATGCTGAGTGGTAAGTAACTTCAGAAATTTTAGGTGCTTATGCTGAAGATTTCTCTGTTTATCTTGAAATGGCAGTCACAGCATATTAGATTATACTTGCTATGATAGAATTGTAACCAGTAAATAATTTTTGTGTTTAGAACCAGTTATTTGTGTTGCTTCAATCAAGAAAGAAATTTTATTTCAGTGACAAATTAGATTCTTAAAATTAACAGTGGAAAAAAGTGTTTCAGTTTGGGATAACAAATCTATTATTTCAAAAAACTTAAGAGTTTCTTAATATTGGTTATATTTCTTTGCCAGTGCAACAAGTACATACAGTGTGTTCAGGTGACCATTTTTGCTTCTTTTCTGTGACAGTGGTAGGGCTACTTCACTCAGCTGCTTCTTTCTGCTTGTAGCTTAATGGCTATCGCAAGAGCTGTGAAGAGGGCTCAAAATCAGTTCAACATTTTTGAGTCTGGTGTATGAGTTCTTGAGAAATAAAGCCAGCTGTATTCATCACAGCTTCTATGCTAAATCATAATTTCCCAACATAATTATTGATGGATGTTTCTCAGCTTTTCACTGTCTCTCAAGTTCTGGTGAGAAGTGAAGGAGCTGGTGTACCATACAAAGAAATGGTTGTTTTTCAGCTGGTTTAGAGCTTGATGGGAGTTGCACTTCATTCTTTTCTGTGGTAATGAGGAAGTTTTGTATGTTAGAATGTTCAGAACATGGTTAGATTATTTTTCCTTTCCTATCAAACACTAATTTTTTTAGTCTTGGGGGCATTAAATTATGTCTTAATGGATTACAGAAGCCCCTGGGCCACATTGTACAATTAATGTAATGAACCTAAGATTACCATTTACTGAGTGAGCTAATCTTGAAAGCTGTTCCTGTGACTTTTTCAGATTGATATTTGAAGTAATAGAATTTAGAATTAGTCAAAGATTTCAATTTATCACCTAAAGGTAATTCTTTTTTTTTTTTTTTTTTTGGAAGGCTGTGAGAATGTGAAAATAGCTTTTTAAACAAACTGTATTTAACTAATAAGCTAAAAAATACAGAAATAACTCTTAATATGGTGATAATAAATGGTCTCATGGTTCACTGGTATTTCACTACTTCTTTTTCTCAGCCTATGATGTAAAACCTTTAGATGATCGTTACCGAGATACAGATTTGGTGTGTAATTAACCAAGGTTTAGCCTTTGATGCCCTTACAGAATGGGAAAATTATTTTCCTTCAATCTTACTCTACTTGGAACAACAAAAAACCCCACAGGAAACTGATTATTTTTAGTTGAAACTGCTGTGTATTGAGACAATATTATCTGAGGCTGCATGTATTTGGGCAATTTTTGATTTTTCTGAAGTGTAACTGATTCAGTAATTAGTTTTACTGTGGTAGGCTGAGTATCATATAAATCTGTTTAACATCTGCCCAAGCCACTATTGGCTTGGAATCAGTTTGTCAGTAACACTGTTCTTTGTTCATTGCTGAACATATACCTAAATATACAGCAGAACTATCTATTCAAATGCAATATTTTTCATTAAATATTAGCGCACCTTCTTTCTGTAGTTTTAGTTAAATATTTATTTTGATGCTTTCAGGACCTGCAGGTTATATTTGTTTCAAAGTTTCTTTAAACAAACCAAAAACAAACAAAAAAAAACCCTTTTTACTTGAAACAATATCAAATCCATACATGACATTCTGTTTAAGAATGCTTTCAAGAGAAAGCTGTAGGTTTTTTTCCTTAACGACCAGCAGGTATGATTCTGTGAAATTACATTGTTGTACTTGAGTTTGTGATTTCTGTCTGAAAGAGGTGATTATTGTTAATAAAATGATTTTTAAAGTAGAAATATTTGTATTTCTATTACAGTTTTAGAACTCAGATTTGCAGTAGTCTCAATGAGAACAGTTCTGGTTTATATTTAGTGTTTTAATTTACCTTATGTGTTTATATACAGAAATGCATCTTTCACATTTATTTAACAATATATACAAAGTCAAGTATTCAGAAGAGAAAAAGTGTCAAAATTACGATTATCATAAAACTTACTTCCATCTCATTCTCTATCACACCCAAATTGCCCTGCATGCTTGTATCTGCTAGCCTGCATCTCTTTTTCCCCTATTAAAAGCCCTAATAATTTTTCTTCCTCATCTGATTTGTACGATTTAAGTGTCAGTAGAAAAGAGCTTTAAGAACACAGGAAGAGGCATGTATCCTGTTTTTATTTTCAGTGTTTTGAACAAAAGAAGCAAACTGCAATTAACCTTAGTTGCCTGCACGGCACAGTGACATTCTCCGGGAATATTTCTGCCATAATAATAAATTGCTACTCATAGTCTGAAAAATACAGTTTTAAAGAACATGCACCTTAACTATTATCCCTGCCTCATAGGAATATTGTTTTGTTTCCCTTAAGGCTATAGAGGTGGGACATTATCTCAGTGTAATGTTTTCCACTTTTAGTGGAACTGAAACTAAGCATTTGTTCCCAATTTCATTTTCTGAAATATTTTTCTTTAAAATTTACCACCTGTTGACCTATTGGATAACTATTTTTCTATATTAGGGGTTTGCCTCCCTATTTTGTTATTTAAAAAAACCCAACCAAACAACACCTGTCTGTTTTTTCTCTTAAAAGTATTCCAGAAGCCAAAAATAGGGTTTTACAACATAAAGTGCCATCCAACCTAGGACTTCCCTGTGCAACCTTAATTTATACTGCTTTTGTATGTTCTTCATTTTACAATCTTCAGTTGCGTGGTTGTGTACTATTTTTTCAGGTAGCCTGCTACATTCAGTGCACTGGTGTAGAAGTGGCCATTTGAGATAATTGATTTCAGTCTTCTGTAATCACAGCTTGCCAAATAACATTTGTTTAGGGAAAGGTGCTAGAAGAAATCAAAATATGTGTAATATAAATTCAAATCAAATAGTAAACTCTTTGATAGTTCTGCCTAAGTGCTTAATGGCCAAGAATGCAAAAGTACTTAAGTGCATGTAGGATGATATTAATTCTGTATGTTTTCCTGTAGTCCACTGCATTATTTAATAAATGCATTCTATTTTGCTAGAAAATGAAATTATTTCTGTGGATAAATGTTTATTTCCTTTATGCTCTTAATTCACTGCCAGACAAAGTCCATCTTGAAAGGTCTGGATCCTGCAGGACCAAGAAAGAAAAGCTGATCTTGACGTTTACTAGGCTAGGGATATTTAACCTCRCAGCTTAGCTATGGAAAAACATTCTATAAAAAATAAAGGGAGAGAGTGAATGTCATTTTACATCATAGAGCGACTGATTTAAAATAGCAGCACTACAGTCTATCAGTGATTCTCCTTTGCTTATCTCTGTAACTTGAGCTACTAAAATAACTGAGAACAGTAATACGTTGTATTAGATCTATGTTAGAGCCTTCTAGAAGAGTTTTTCAAATAATACTCTGCAGGCATTTTTAAACAAAATAAAGGAAGTGTCTAATGCATGGCTGAATTGTTCYGCCAGAATAATTCATAGTACTCTGCTCCCTTTGTACAGGCAACCTCAGATGTAAGCAGAGACCAGATATGGTCTGTATTAATTGTTCTAGTGTTTTGTTTCCTGTGGTGTTATTTTGGAGGTGGAGGGAGGTACTTTACATTGTGCCAGCACATGACTGAACATGCAGGCATCATAATGTAACCAAAATGTAGATATTTCCTATCATATTATGATTATGTTACAGATTTAGCATGCATAAAAAGCCAAAGAGGATGACAGACTTGTACATCCTGTTACATGGATTGGATACAAATTATTACGAAATGGAGATATATTGCAATTAACTTTATTTTGGATTCAGGTTCTTTACATAACGGGTGGGAATGTAGAGTATATAGGAATACCCAGAAGCAAAGATAAATCCTGCTTTGGTCAGAAGGTTAGATACTGTTACAGAGTTGTCATCTTGACTAGGGAAGTGTAATTCAGATGAGTGGCTTGCCAACTGAAGGTAGCCGTGTGCTAGCACCATGCTGGAGCTGACAGCCTTTTGTGCTTCCTAAACATTCTCTATCTCCCAAATCTCCTGTAGTTCTTTTACTCACCCTAATGAACTTCACTTCCTTCTGTCCTCCTGAAATTCTCTTTTTTTGCCATCTTTGCTCTTCGCACTAAAATGCCAAAGGCTGCCTTCAGGGCTGTGTCTTGTCCCCTGGGCTGTTTGTTGTGCAGGCATTTTCTGAAACGTCAGAATTTTTTGCCTGAGTTATCTAGAGATCATATCTTCTGTTTGATCACCCACAAATATCTTAGATCCACATGCTTCAAGCCACACTCTTTGCAGTCCTTGCATCTCTTTTTGCAACTTTTCAAATCTGCGTTTCACTTTAGTCATATTATCATGTCCATTCTCTATTTCTTGGGCTTTTCATTTCATTAGGAACTTCTCAGTAAGCAATTCCCATTATTTTTTTCTTCTTTCTTTTTTTCTTTCTTATTTTCTCCTGTTCTTCATCCAGCTTTCCCCTGCATGTTTTGTCCTTCACATATTTTTAGCTTTCATAACCTGCTTGTCATTCGTCTCTCTCCTTTCTTGCCTTTTCCTGATCTGCCTCAGTATACTCCTCAGTATCTCCCCTCCAACTTGGAAGGAGGGAAAGCGTGGTATAATTTTTTTGTGTAAGTAAACTCTGGGAAGTAGGATATTGAACACAGCAAGTGGCCTGGCAGAAAGTAATCTTTACCAAAAATGTATCTATTAAATGGAAGCTCCAATTGAGAGGAGACTGTGAAAAGTGGGAGCAATAGCAAGACAACTAAAGGAAGAATCTGCAAGATGAAGGTAAAGCAAAAGCAAATAAAGATCCTTGATCATCAGAAGGAGTTCTTAATTAACAAGGGGACCTTTTCTGGGATAAGGAGAGTCCAGATAAATACAGTAGAACCAAAACAAAAAGTCTATGCTGTGTGTAGAAACATACATGATTAATGAGGGTTTTGGCCATTATATTAGCTAACACATGTATGAATCTCAAAGCTAGGGGAAAAGGCAGTAGTGGATTTTGAAAAGAGTTTTAATTTTCTTTTTTTAAGTTAATGCTAAAATTTGGGAACTTCTTTGTGTGAAGACAAGTTTCTTCATCTGAAGGTTCTAAAACTAGATAGATTTGGCCTAACTTCCACTTAAATTTCTTTCCATACTGTTTACTATTAGTGAAGGAACTGATGGACTGAAGCTGACAGCAGGAGACCTGAGACAATGGGCATTTATGAAAAGTTAGTCTACATTAACATGTCAATAAAGTTCAGCTGAGGAAATAGCGTACCAATGATTTTGGGGAAGGAGGAGCCTGATTTGGGGTGTTTTGTTGTTGGGTTTTTTGTTTTGTGGGTTTTTGTTTGTTTTTTTGTTTGGTTTTTTTTTTTGGTGTGGTGGTTTTTTTTTTTTTTTTTTTTTTGGGTGGGGTGGGGTGGGTTTGTTTTGTTTTGAAAGTGCATGTAATGACTGGGTCTGGGAACCTGTGGAATGGCGACAGTGGCACTTGGCAGAATTAGCAGCTCCTGATTCATGGTTTCCATTGAATGTGAGACTTCTAGAAGAAGGAGGTGCCTCCAAAGAAATTCTTGGTGGCATGCTTAACCTTTAAAATAGAGGAAAAACACAGTTTTAAGGAACAAATTGCTGGTCCATGATCTACATATAATCAGCCTCAATTAAACTTAATACAGCTCTGCTTGGGTCTAGATTTTAAAAAGAAAAAGCAGTCTGGAGAAAATTTTAAATACTTACATCATTGCTTTCTTCAAATACAAATCTTCTCTTGAAGACCTTTACATAGGTGGGAAATATTTTAAAAATAACTTCAATAGATTTCAAAATTAGTAAGTGGATAGGAAAAAAATCATATGATTTGGATAATTTTCTTCATGGAACAGGTGATTTTGGATAGCTATTTTCTTTATAAGTGATAACTCTGCATTTTAAATATGGTAATTACAAACAGTTGTATAGTTATGTTTTTTAGATTTAGCATTGGTATGATGATATTGTTCCAAATCAGTATTTTGAATGTAATGTTGTAGGATGTAAGGCATAATAATTAATCTTTTTAACTATTAAAGACAGTAGTGGATATTTGCTATCAGATTTTACTCCAGTGTGAGTCTGTTGTATTTCCATTGCTTGGAATACAGTTGCATACTTACAAGTTCAGGTAAAACTGTCACTGTGGGATATTTATTGTTTCTTTGCATGATATTTGGGTCTTATTATCAACAAATGGCAACTTTCTTTTATTTAGGGCCTTTTGAATTTAGGAAAACAAGATTATTATATAATTATTATTCTTTTTTTTTTCATTGCTTTTAATTTGAATTTTGTTTAACACGCTGTTTCCATTTTATGAGCTTTCCTATGCATGTGCAAAATGTTTCTCCTCAGGCCCCCTTGTATTTCCTGGTCCTATTTTTATGAACCATCGAGAACAGGCTCTAGCCAGAATCAGACCCCATCCAGCACAGCTAAAGCATAAACGGGACAAGCACAAAGGTATTTGGTCTTCCTTATTGGCTAGGGTGGAAATAAGCCCATCCTCCCAGTCACTTCTTCCACGCGCTGAATCTGTCTTTTCAAAGAACTGCCTTTGAAAAAGGGTTCTGCCTTTCTTCTTGTTAGTATCTTGTTACCTGAGGAGAAAGAAAACATGTTTAAATGTTGACCTTTTTTTAAAAGTGTAAATGTTTGGTAGTCTTGCCTCATCTTTGTTTTTCTTTCTTTTTTTTTTTTGTTTTGATGAAATATGCATTGTCTTTCTGTGTACCTCTTCTCACTTCTAATGCTGTCTCATTCCTAAGGTTCTTTAATTTTACTGTAGGAAACTTTAGCACCTTCCAGTGACTCAGACTGCTGYGTTGCATTTGTGTTGGTTTTTTGAACCTTTGTGGTGTGTCTGGGGCGATTGCTTTAACATATCAATTTCAGACTTGTTAATTCTAGCATAAAATTTTTCATAGGTATGTTATCTTCTAACAAGCCTTTTTTTAGAAATGAAATATTTAAAATAATGTAAACAGCACTTTTTCTTTACTAGCTTTGAATGGGGAGAATACAAATCGAAGTACAGGTTTTATGCTGCAATATTCTTGAGTTAAATGTTCTTTTGCAGAATGTAATTAAGGAGACGTCTTTGATATTTCTGACATTTTTGTATGTCTGGAAGACCAATTCATTATACCTTGAATTTCTAAATGTGTAATTTGTTCAGATATAAGTAATTCTTTTTTTTTTTCTTTTTTTTTTNTTTTTTTTTTTTTTTTTTAAGGAAGAGGTAGTGTATTACTAAAAATTTCAACTGTATTTATTAAAGTTGAGCTGTATCAAATCTGACTGTAGTTTGTATAAATCTGTATATAGATGTGTGTGTACGTATGTATTTATATATAAAGGATAAATATGTAAAATATAGATTACAGACCTGATCGAAGTAAATAGAACGCTCCTAAAATGGTGAGGGCCGGGAACACTTCAACTACTTTTTAAAGAATAGCTAAATATGAAAAGAATTGTCAGAATGGCATTTCAGTTGAATTAACAGAAGTTAGTGATAGTATTTGGCATGTATGCAAACAAATTTTATGACAGTTTGAAGCCTTTTAGGTGCGTGGGTGATAGGCCTACCTAGTTATGAACATACTGGATCATGAAGTCATCTTAAGTTTATTTTAGGGAAATGAAAGCAGAATCTGATCCTTTGTATTTGCATAACATACATTCAGTCTGTTTGGAAAACCTATCATCTGAGCTTTAAGTCTTGATGGATTAAATAGAATAACCTATCATAATCTCCCTGGGAGAGATTGGRTGCTGAAAGACAAAACGTACAGAAGCTAAATGCTGTCATTTTAGTGACAGTTTGCTGATGACCAGTATTCTTGAGCTGGATACTACTGCTAGTTGTACTGCTTGCAAGCCCTTGACCTCATAGGCAAGTGCATAAAGGAGTACACTCATCCTGCCTACATCTGTACTTTTTCGGCATGTGTTAGTAGTTGGAGCTCACTTCAGCTCGAGTATCTCCTTACAAGAGGTATATTCATTAGTATCAGTTTGAGGTTTGCATTGCTTCTTGGAGTTGTAGGAACAATGCAAAGGTCTGTATTGTGGTGAAAGATTTTGTCAGGTATGCTCTGTAGAACTGAACATTTATTTTTCCTTGAGGAAGGCTGTATGTGAAGAACGTTCAGTTTCTTTTAGTTCTTTGTGTCTCATGCTAAACAGATAAGGAAGATTGTAACATCTTTGAGTAAGTAAACTTTGAGACCCTTTTCTGGCTCAGAACATTGCTTCTCAAAAGATGACCATAAATTCCATTAGAAACTAGAAATGCCCCTTTACTTCTGGAAGAGCTGCCAAGGGAAAAAGGAAAACTGGTGAAGTGGGTTGTTATCAAAGTAGTGGGGAAGGTGGGAATAATGAAAAAGAGAAGTAGTATACCTCATATTAAAAGGCATTCCTCTTTTACTATACATAGAATGTAAAAGCAATAATCAAGCAATCTGAGGCAGAGATGTTGACTTCAACGAAAGGACACTATAACATTGAAATCAGCATGTTCTTTTGTTTTACTTTTGAATGTGATGCTTTCCAAACCGGCATTCTTACTTCAGAGGCTTCTGCTAAAGTAGTCTTGTAACTCTTCACACCAACCAGACCTTCAAGATCTTTGGGCAAGGAAAATTTATTTTGACTGGTAGTACTAATGAGGCCAGTACTAAACTTGCTGGTACCTGTTCCTGCTTCTCTATTTGCAGCTGCAGAACTTCTCTTGATAATGATATTTAAACTTGAATGTGAACAGCTTCTTCAGGACTGACAATTATGGCCTAATTAAAAAAGTATATTTGATATATACTTGTACATATTATCCAATCTACATGTTTTTCACTTGTGGAATTCTTCTGTGGAATTGCCCAGTTGAAAACTCCTTCAACTTCATCAAAATACCCATTTTCTGGAAAGCTTGCCATTGTTGTCTACTCATTTCACGTTTATATGGTCTGCGTATCAAGGTCCTTGTTATTACAAAAAATGCATATTAAGCATAATCATAATCTTTCTGATCTATGTCTGTGTCTCCATCACAAGTATAGATAGAAAGGAGTAGATATCTTGGTATTCATGGAGTGCTTTGACACTAAGAAGAAAAATGAGCTTGTGCTTCATCTTCATTCTTTAATGAGGTAGTGAGTTGCCAGTCTGCATCTCCAGTCCCTGTGGACTTCATGGGATCTGAGTAAAAAAGGTTAATGAAAGTCTGTAGAATTTTCTCAACTGTAGAAATGAACTGAGTAGCAATTAAAAACAAAGTAAGCTCCTTGAGTCAATTAAGGTTCTGCAAGCAAATGCCACCTTTTTTCTGTATTTGGGAGTAGTGGCAATGAAAAAAGAGTTCTAAACAGTATGTAACCAAATACCCTCAAAAGGACAAAGGTTAGATGAAGCTGAACCTGCATGGATGGAACAAGCTATATATCAACCATTTTGCAAATGCTAGTACAAAATTATCAGAAGTTCAAGAAAATATACTTGTAATTTACTTTTTACCTGTAAAATACACCGTCTGAAGGGTAAAGTTGTTTGAAGCATTCATTGGAGAAAGACAGCTGACAATGAAAACCTACATCTAAGACTTAATAGAAGTGAATGATATCGGAGTCTTTATGCGTTTCATRTTGACATTTCCATAGTCTGATACTCTTGTTTTCATGTGCTAAGTGTTCCTGAAGAAGTTCAAAACACAACTGAAGACGTGTTGCTTAAGACTTTTGCTCTTTGCTCAAGAAGGTAAAAGTTGCACCAAAACCGTTCCAGAGCCACTTTTTCTTTACTAGGTTTTTACACACTGCCATCAATAAGGAGACACTTTAGACAGGGACTTTCTTGGAATTTGAGGCTTGAATAATGCGAGAGTATGTCAAACCTCACAAGCATACATAATCAGCAACTGTTGTCATGTGTTATTAATTTGTTAATAACAATTATTAATAACAAAGTTGACTTTCCTTATAACATACCTTTTTTGCTATTATGAATTCTGTCTCTCTATTCAGACTTCCTTATCATCTTTCATACCAGCCTTTCTCTTCCCCATCATTCAGTAATTCTTTTTGGAGGGTTAAATTTAATTAGATGAAGTTGCCCAGAATTTTGAAGACGTTAGGAATAACTCTTCATGTCATATACTGCAAATGGAGACTTATGCCTGTGAACCATTGCAAATCATATGCAAAGCAGGACTGGCAGTAGCTGACAGAGGAAGAAGAAACTGCTGAAGAAATTCCCTCTATTGAATACGGGGATAAAGTATAGTATTGATATGAGCTTTGATTCATTCTTTAGAGTTTAGAAATTGTTGCTGCTTCCTTGTCTCTCAAAGAGACCCACCACTTAAATTACTTACTCCAGAAGTTACACTTGTTAAATGATTTGAAAAGTTATTCTTGTCATTTTGTAAGGTCCTTTAGGTATCTGTGGAGAATAAGGTAACTCATAAATGTGTACCTTTTTGTCCACCTGTGAATTAAAGCTGAATACCTAATTTAAGAAGACAACATTGAAAGTAGCTTTCCTGGTTTCTGTCCTCTGTTGGAAAGAGGCTAGAGGTGGATCTCTACTCCTCCAAAACATACATTTCTATTTGGCAAGCTATCCTGGTCACAGAAGATACCTAAGAATTCACACTCTGTCTAATACACTTCTTTTGGTTTGTATTCATATAGCATAGAAAAATAAGTACATGGAGATGATGGATGTGCTTTGCCATTGCTCAGTACTGCAGTTTTACTTGCATCCAGGTCAGATAATGGAATAAATGATTTGGCCAGTAAATTCCTGTTTACATTTACTTTTTGGCTGAGCTGAACAGGTAAGCCGATAGTGATACAAAAATTCAGAACACAGTTATTGCTGAGTTTGTGATTAGAGTGTGAGTTTATTATCACATTATCATAAGTGTTATGCACTTGTGATTCTGTGTATCAGGTTTCACCTATAAGCTCAAATAAGCTCTGTAGCATCCTCTCAAGCATCCAGCAGACTCACTTTTTTTTTCTGCCCTCATAGGATGGATGATTTTCACAATCAGAGGTAGGTTTCTTTCCCCCCTGCACTGTAGCTATAATATTGGTTACAGATATGCCAGCTGAAGCCTGTGGTGGACAACCAAGAAGCTGCAGTTACAGGCTGATTTGTTCAAGTAATGTTGTTGTGTATAAAGCCTATAGATGATATTAAAGCATTCAGAACATCCTGTGAGGGTTGAACATCCAGTAACTTGACTGATACGCTTTATTTGGGTAATCGCTGCTGAACCGAACAAAGATTTGTTGGCAAATGATGGGGTATAGAGACAGTTATTCTAAGAATTTTTTGTGTACGGTCATATTGCATTAAAGCTTTTCATCTGTGGGGAGAAGAAATGCATTTAACATCTTTAGAAGCTCTTTTTCCCTCCTCCAAAGATGGTCAGTGAGAAACAAAATATCATCACCTTTACTGCAGCTGAGCAACACTAACAAAATGTTTTTCCTCTGGTCTGGACCAAGGGTCCAAGATGCCATTCTGTAACAATGTTGGGGTTGTTTTTGCCAGCAGAACTCTCATTTACAGGTTATGACTTGCTGTTGGGACTGAATGAACTTTTTCTTCATTCCTGGAAAGCAGCTTTTTTTTTGTGGTAGCAATATCAGCCAGGAGAACTTTTGAGCATGTTTCACAGAGTGAAAAATTGTCTTCAGGAGTTAAGAATTTTCTAAGGAAAATGGAGTGGTGAAGGGAGGGTGTTCGTTGGTTGTATTTCCAGTTATCTCGCTTTCCTTCCCCAAATGTATAAGATAACCAAGATGAAAACCCATCATTGTGGAGTTCATGGAGCCCACCCCTCGGTGTTGACAGCAGGAAGGACTTTGGAGCTCTTCCTTGGTGTTTTCTTCTCTCTCAGAGAGATGAAAGAAGTCAAAGTTTCTGTTCAGTGGTAGTCCAGTTGGATAACACTGGAAGTACTAACTTGCTCTGCTTACAAGGTTCCATTCATTCAACCAGAAGAGTCTCTGCTTCAGTAGTCTTTCTTTCTGTGCTTCCGTTTTAGGAACAGTTGTTTTGATGTTACTTCTAATGAAATGAATATGTGCACAATTGTTTGAAGAAAAGCAAGCGTGTATCTCCATAGTTACAATTGTTCCTCAAGACACATACAAATAAGCTTTCTGCATCCACCTTTCGCTCACATATCTAAAAAAATTTTGACTCTGTGAAAGTACTGAAAGGAAAGGGGATGATCCAGTTTATTTGGAGCCTTAGCTGTATGTGTAAGAGCTTGTAGAACTTGGTTCTCCTGGCCAGTGCTGCTAGAAAAATATGATGTGCATTGGCCATGTAATGGAGTATATAGATAAACGGTATAGCCCAAAAGTATGCTCTAAAGGTAAGTAGTGATATTCTATTTAGTTTTGTATATTGTAGTCAAAATAATTCTTTTTTCCCTAAACAAGACTAGCTGAATCTTACTTTTTTTAGTTACAAGGGTTTTGTACTGAATGCACGTAAATTATTTAAGAGTGCTTATCAAGTTCTGAAGATCCATCCGATTCAAAACTCGTGAGACAGTTACTAACTAGGCAAAGAAGGCTGAGAGGTGTTCTGTTTTCAGTCTGCAAATTTCACGCTTAAGCAAAGAAAGATATGTATGGAAGTCAGTTGCTTCCATTCCTGCATTCTTAAAGGCTTTGAGAAGTTAGCTTTGGAATTTGAAAATGCCAACTCTGTAAAACATTTTCCTTTAAAATAAATTTATTTCTCGGATAAGGAATTGCAAAATTGGTTTCATGTGAATGTACTTATCTGTACATCTTGCACAATAGTATTTAGTGTTTCCTTAAGGGTAATACGGTGTTATGCTTTCATTTGCAACTTTGGAAAAAATGGGAATATATCTAGAATCATCTTTTATTTAAAGGCAGTATCACATATTTATCATTTGAGAAAACAGCAATCCTCAACTATTTATTAGTAATTATTGAAGCACTTAAGAGCAGTATGTTTTTCTTACGATGAGGCAGGAAATGCACATGTAGTGTGTCTGCAGATCACTTGATATGCCACTGTTACATGACCAGAATACAACTTCTGCTAAATTTTGTTAATATGACTGTGCATAGGTGACATGGTGGTTGTGTGTCTAGTTCGTTTCATTGTAGGAAGTGCATGCAGCCATGACACATACTTACTGGACATATGCATTCCTGGCAGGTGACTGTTCAAGTGCATTTGCACAGTGGGAGAGCTTACATTTTTCATTACAGTCATCAATGATTGAGGGAGGAGGGGAGACAGGGGCCACAGGTGGACTTCCAGAACAATTGGCTTTTTTCTGCTCCTGTCTGAAAAGCTTTTGTGAAAGAGAGAAGCAGTAAGTAGGCTGCTTGCTGAATAAATAATTCTGGTGGCAATATTAGCCTTAGAACCATCTCTTGACTACTTTGGCATGTTGAGTTTAAAGTAGGCATAAAAAGTTCAAAGGTACTGTATTTGAGAAATAGCCAAATTGTTAAATAAAATACTAGATGCATGTTAAGGCAGAATTACATGACTAGGAGAAAAAATTCTGTATTTCCAGGAGTTTTTGTTGTTGTTAAATATTGTTCTGTCTCTTTGTATTTGCTTCTGTTAATACAAAAAAAGCTGCGGACAGACCTTCAGAAACATTTCTTCTAATGTGCATGCAGTCTGGTAGTACACAACTGATGCTGTTGGAAGAACCTCAAAAATCCCATGGTGATTCTTAGAGCCAGACAATTCTTCATTTCACACATATCCAACATGTAGCACAAGTGTAATTCTTTGATGAAGGGCACCCACATTTTCAAAGGGATTCTTTACCTATGCTATTAAACCTAATTCTTCAAAAGCATTACTTAATACCTATACGCACTGTCCCTTTACAGATGTAAACTATATGAAGATTCATATTTCTGTATTCAGTCATCACTAGAAAAGAGCTTTATTTCCAGAACAATAAGATTTGTTAAAACTGCTTTGTAATAAAAGTGCTGAAATTACTTTACTGTATCAGCAGTTTTCATGCAATAAAAAGGAAAGAAAGTTTGAGCAAGATGTATAAAAACAGAATTATATTTTAAGTCTAAAAGATTTGTAAGTATGTAAGTGCTATGCTGCACACAATGAATAATGAAGTCTCAGAGTTCAGACTTCCACTAATGATTATTCAGGAAAACGTGTAGAAATTATAAATATAGATCTAAATTAACAACACATTGAATACTTTGAGCAGCAATTGTTTCCGTGTATCAATTTTGTTAATAGAGCAGTAATCGGTCAGAATTATCACAGAAAGAATATGGCATCTCCTTTGTGCAGTTATTTTTCACTTCATGTATTTTCTGTCATTTCTCTATGCTAGAGACAGTGTGACTGAAGTCATATAAGAAATTTTTCATTGTGAAAGCTCTTTCTTTAGAGCTTTCATTGCCCACTTTCTACACAAGTATAGGTGTTTTAATGGTGATGAGCACGTTGTCTATTTATCTGTCATGTTGGTTTCCTGCTAGTATTATGAAACCACGTTCCTTTGTGACCCTGTGACCATATAGTTTAATTATAGTGTAATTGTTAGATGACGTAAACATTCTGATTTCTGGAGAAGATAGTGGCTTTCAAAAAGTTTGTAAATAATAACACTTATTTGTCCTTCAGTGCTTTTATCTGATGCAAGAACAGTTTGATTTTAGGCATTTCATACTTACTAAAAGAAATCACAGAAACAATGTCTAAAATGCATCTTAAACGGACAGGAAACAGACGTGCTAGTAGTGAGTATGTCAGCATTGTTAGAAATGAGCTGTGTAAGTAATTGTTAGTTATGTAAAACAAGGGCTATATGGCCAAGTTGGAGTCAAGTAAAATCCTTAACAAGTAGTAATTGAAAAAAATAGACCAGGCTATGCCTATTGAGTTTAACTACAGTGCTTTTTGTCTACTTCATAATGCTATTTTATTGAAGAATGAAAGTGATGGTTATTAAGCAAAACTTCTGAAGTTGTTTGAATTTCCTGTTTTGCTGGTAATTTTTGTCTGCTGTTTGGAAGTTTCTGCTTTAGAGGATGTGATATTTTCCAGTGTGTAACTTTGTAGTAGGTTGTTTAGAAGTAGAGTTTCTGTCATCTTTCACATCTGCTTTGATGCCACATTTTGAGCTGTCTCTCTTACTATTCTGTGAATTCTTTCTCCTACCTTACAAATGGCAGTGTGGGGAGTTATTTACTATTCTTGTTCTATTCATTCTTCTAGTGTAACTCTTTTAGAAGACATGGGATATAATTATAAGTTTTGTTTATAGATGGAAGTGGAGAAAGAGGTGAGAAGGATGCCAGCAAAATCACAACCTATCCACCAGGGGCTGTCCGCTTTGACTGTGAACTGCGAGCCATACAAGTCAGTTGTGGATTTCACCATTCGGGTAAAAACAAATAAATCAATGTTAATTGTAGCGTAGAATTTTTGTTGTGGTTTGTTTTTTTTTTTTTTTTTTTTTTTTTTTTTTTTTTTTTTTTTTTTTTTTTTTTTTTTTTTTTTTTTTAATGTTGTCATATGTGTTTTCACTGCTTTGTGTTTAATTTTCAATGAGGATGTACACGGGAGTGTTAAAGACTGAAAAGGTTGCAGTCTCATTTTGTAGCCTACTACTCTGTCCTTCAACAGTGAAAAGGACTATAAGTGTCATATATTGAGTTACATCAGAGCTTTTAAGCAATTTTTGAGTCATTTGAAAACATCTGCATGGCACAGCTCTAGCCCTGCATAGAGACGCTAGCTGTGATGGGTTGTGGAATCTGGTATAGATCTCTTAGTGTTTCAGTAGGGATCGTTAACTATGCTGCTGAGAAAGGCTAAACAGCACTGGTGCAGTACCATGTTAACGTGCATATATCAGAAAAATATTTTTCTTTTTTGTTTGTTTTTCAGTGGTTTTGATGGAAAATGGTGATGTGTACACATTTGGATATGGGCAGCATGGGCAACTTGGACACGGTGATGTTAATTCCAGGTGAGCTGGTAATTAAAAGGACATGATTGTGTATTGCTGTACTGCTGCATAAAAAGTGGCTAAATTTCTGTTTTTCTGTAGCTAGCAAGTGTGAAAACTCAAATATTGTCCAAATAAAGTTGATAAGCTCTTGTTCTGCACTTATTCCCCATAACCCCCTGGATATAGATACAGTAACAGTACTATTGTACTCTGTAATTTGTTTAATACATGAAGGCTTCTGTGCGTAGTTATTAGCATAGCTTTGATAATTGAGTTTGAAATGCTTCTGTATCTTCAATTCTCACTACATATATGAGAATGACATTGAAATCTCATTAAGATTTCATTATTTCTGTAAAATACTACATACGCAATAATTCAATAGTATGATGTTGTAAACCTAGATTAACCTGTTTCTGTTACACCATTGACAGTAGTTCATTTATGATAAAATCTCATTTTTGTTTATTATTAATCTCCAAAATTAAGTCACTAAGCTGGGTCTCAGCTGCATTTTGTAGACACTTATTTTGGATGTCAACATGAGAGTGATGCGTGCTTTCTTTGCGGTCAATGGAAATAGAGAAGTCAACAGAGTGTGGAGAGCTATTTGGCTAACCACCCACTACTTAATCAACTTTGGGTATGCTCAGTAGCTCTGTAAACTTTATGGGCTTAATCTCCATTGACTACACTGAGAGCATAGATAATTAAATATAGGTGTCTTTAACATGAAGCTCAATCTCACCCTTAGTATCTCATCCTTAGTATGTTATCTACTCACTAAAGTAAAAAAATCAGTGTCCTGCCATAAAAGGAAATGTAATAAAGTTGTTCTTTGGGCACGTACATATACCATGTAACACATAAGACAGGGGATTTTGAATAGTAGGAATCATTGAGGCTTTGTGTATGTCCAGTAATGCCCAGTATCCTTTTGTAAAAGGCATACAGAGTGGAGCATCCATGACCTGTCTTCAGTTCTGTCATTTCTCTTGTAGCAGTGAGATGAAAATTACTGAACATCTCTCCTCCTAATCTCTTTGGAGACTTCCAAATCATTTCTTTTCTCAAGTTTTTGAAGAAATCTTCATCATCTTAAAACTTTCATTGGATTCACTAAACAAAAGGGGGAGAGGGAAGGAAGGAAAGTTTACTGGAAGTGTTACTTTGTGTTGACTTCTGTGCCTAATGGTAGTCTGTAAACTGTTACTCCTACTCAGTTTGCATTGGACTGGTGAATGCACTCTGTGTTTCTGCCTATGGCAGAGCCATATCACAGATAAGTACTCTGTTTTTCATTCCTGGAAATTCGTGGATACTTGTTCCAAGCTACAACTGTTTTAGCTGGCAACTCAAGTCACTACTAGAATAAGGCCAGTTTCTGTCTTAAAGACTGAAGAGGTACAAACAGCAGTGGCATTTGTACTGGTGACTTTCTGTCTCCCATTTCCAACTTCGATGAAACCGCTTGGCTTTTCTGAAGGCATCGGAGCTATCTGCTGTATCTGTCAGAATTTCAGGCAGTAAACCCCATATCTGTTGCTTATTTAGACAGAAACTGGATGGAGACCAAATGTAGTTCCAAGTGAGATCCTAGAAGAGAACGTGAAACATCCTGTGCCAAAGGATAGTGTTTGACCAGGCCTAGAAGCTGAGGAGGTACAAGCAACTTGGCACTGACCATTGTATCATTCTACAACAGACCCTAGAGAGTGTCTGAAAAAAGCCTTGAAGAAATTTGGAGTATGTCCTGTGCATGAGAACTGGCTATAGTACTATATTGCTGTTTAGCACCATCATTCAAATGATAATTTCCTCATTGATGTACTTCTTTTTCCAGCTTTAAGTAGAGATCTCTCCTCTGTCCTCACAGTAAGGGATTCAGAGAAGGAAACAGGGAATCCTTATGCAGAGTTCCACCTCAGTTGGGACGCAGTGGTGCTCAGATGGCCAGCTCCAGCCAGGTCAGTGGTATGTCAGTCATGCAGTGTGTCACATTGCCTGTATTGACCTCAGGAAGACCATCATCTTCTGAATCCAGGAACTGATACTCTACTGTGTTTCTGGGAGAGAGAGAGGGGGGGGGGAAGGAAGTAATATTTAGGCAGTCTAGCTAGTATATCTAAATATGGGGGCCCCTGAAAAACAAGAACTGTCAGGGAAAATGCAGGAACTCTCATTTTCATCTGAGGGAGCCATCTTCATTGCCAGATGAAGCAATGATGGAAGTTCCTGGGCAGCGATCGATGACTTATCCTTTCAGAGACTTCTGTCTTGCAGTGTAAAGATTTAGTAGTGAGACTATATTTTAAAAAGTCTTGAAAATGCTTAACTATTTTGAATTCTGCGCACCTGTCCAGACATGTCTTTCTCCTTAATTAAGGGGATTCTGGACTTCTCTATTAGAGTATGGTAAGCACCACAAATTCTTCCTCTTACTTCAGTAGGAATGAGGCATATTACATGCCCTAGAAGGACTTCAGACTATTTTTTATGCACACAAGCAAACAAAACAGCAGATGAACAGGACGATGTGATTCTCAATAAACCATTAATAGAACTGAAATGGTGTGGAGGAACAAGCAGTATGCACAAGGTGGTGTTATTTTTTTCTCCAGCAAAGACTTCAGCCATTCACAGATGGACCACTTAAAAATGCAAGTGATCTGGTTCCTGGGAGGCCATTTTTGCCATATCAGTATGCTGGAGGCATTAAACTAGTCTGCGTAGGCTTTCTGTTGTAAAATCCACAGTGGCAGATGTTGATGAGCTATTCACTACATGAAGGATTTGTCAGTCTCTGCTTATATTCTCCTCAATCTAGATGCTGGTGGATAGAAACTCAGTGGAAGCAAGAAATGCTTTGCAGTATCTAGTCTTGGTAAAAATAGCATGTCTTGTATTCAAGTGAGCAAAGGCCTGTTTGTTGCTGATGCTTCTCAAGAAGCTGGGACTTAAAACTCCAGGATCTTTCTGTTATTGTTCAAAATTTGCCTGCATTTCTTGTACAACTGTTGACTTCAGCACTACGTTAGCAAGCACATGATCTGGCAGTCAAGCTCCAGAAATGGAACAACTGAAGTAAGACAATCCTTATGTGATTTTGCTTCCGAAGGTTCAACAATAACATGGAAGAAAACTGAGCAGACCTTCCACGGACAGTCAGCTATGTTCTATCTGAAGACAAAGCGTAGAGACTATATCCTGTTAATATCTCTAGGGAAAAAAAAAAAAGTGTTCCATCATCTCTGTTTGATAGGACCGTGTTTCTAGGTGCATTGTCTGATTATTTTACTTCAGTGGTAGAGTGCAGGTCTTATTTACATCTCTTCACCAAACTTCCAGCTACCTCTAAAATCTAAAAATCACCTTTTTTTTAAAAACAAACAAACAAACAAAACAAACAAACAAAAACCAAAAAACAAACAACTCTGCCTGATTGACAGAAGTTACTACTGGTTTCCTTTTACCCACTACATAGTAATAGCCCATGGTGAACCTGAATTTACAGCACCACGGTCAGCTGCCCCAAGTGACATCTTACTGGACCTGACAGCCAGCTGTTGCCTGGATAAGTACCATGGACAGCGATTGTTCGAACAGTTAATGCAGGACGGGTTTTCAAAGACCACATCTGCTCCCAGAAATGCTTACCCTTCAGGATGGAAGAGGGTTTTGGTGTGGACAGCCAAAATGCATTTGGACCTTCTGCAGGATCCTGAGTTAGCTGATGCATGTGTAGCTGGTGCATTTCATTCAGCAATCTTACATTTTCCCAAGGGATCTCAGGTTTCTTTCTGTATAGTTGAGGTTGGTCTTTTGTGATTGACCTGTGTCAAGTACCTGTGTCATATCCAGAAGCCAAAGAATCTGTGAGTTTGACACCAGTGTGTCCTTCAACTCCATCCTAGAAGAATACTTCTTGCTTTCTCCCATTCAAATGGAGAAACCCTGGTTGTCAAAACTTTGTCCAAAGAGTCTCTCAGACTCTTAAGTGTCTATGCTGAGCTTTTCTGTGTTGAGTTTAGCAGGGATAGGGAAATACTCAATAGTGTCACAGGTTTTAAATGCCATATACATCAGTCAAACCGGCTTACTGTATTTTTTCCAAATCCTTCCTCCGTTTGTGAAGTGAAAACTATTTTTCTGTAATCTTACTTTATTCTTTTGACATAGTTAAGTGTCTTAAGCTTTTTCCTGTTCATTTCTTTAGTTGATACACTGTAGTTGGCCATTCCAAAAGCTGGGTGTTCTTAATAAAAGAGCTGTTTAAGAGGATAACATATTACATCTCTCTACATTAGTTGCTTGTCTGGTTTTGCTCTGCTGCTGCCAAGGCAGTATCATACACAGCATTCAAATAATGTTGCTGATAGATTCAGTTGGCAAAACAGAAAGATAAATAGTTTTGGTGATAATAGTTTAACTTATATGCATCAAATAGATGAAACGTTCACTTTTTTTAAAAAAAAAGCATGGGATTGATAATTCCATGCTTGCAGCTATCATAATTTTGAGGGAGAGAAAAAAAAATTTAATCAAAATATTTCCCTTTAGCAGGAATGCTTTTGGATTAGTTCTTAATTATGTTTTGTTTCTTCTTCAGTGCCTTTTTGAGCTTCCTTAAAGTTAATGGGAAGCAAATGTAATGTTTCTTCTGTTTTTAAAATGTTTCATCATTGGTGCTGCTAGACTTTGCTCTGTGTGTCTGCGTATAATCACAGAATCATAGAATCGTTGAGGTTTGAAAAGCCCTTGAAGATCATCAACCATTAACCTAGCACTGCCAAGTCCACCACTAAACCATGTCCCTAAGTGTCACATCTACACGTCTTTTAAATACCTCCAGGGATGATGACTCAGCCACTTCCCTGGGCAGCCTGTTCCAATGCTTCACAACCCTTTTGGTGAAGAAATTTTTCCTAATATCCAATCTAAACCTCCCCTGGCGCAACTTGAGGCTGTTTGCTCTCGTCCTATCACTTGCTACTTGGGAGAAGAGACCGACACCCACCTTGCTACGACCTCCTTTCAGGTAGTTGTAGAGAGTGATAAGGTCTCCCCCTCAGCCTCCTTTTCTCCAGGCTAAACAACCCCAATTCCCTCACCCACTCTTCATGAGACTTGTTCTCTAGACCCTTCACCAGCTTCGTTGCCCTTCTCTGGACACGCTCCAGCACCTCAGTGTCTTTCTTGTAGTGAGGGGCCCAAAACTGAACACAGTATTCGAGGGGCGGCCTCACCAGTGCCGAGTACAGGGGGACAATCACTTCCCTACTCCTGCTGGCCACACTGTTTCTAGGCCTAGCCAGGATGCCATTGGCCTTCTTGGCCACCTGGGCACACTCATATTCAGCCGGCTGTCAACCAACACCCCCAGGTCTTTCTCCTCTGGGCAGCTTTTCAGCCATTCTTCCCCAAGGCTGTAGCATTACATGGAGTTGTTGTGACCCAAGTGCAGGACCTGATGCTTAGCCTTGTTGAACCTCATACAATTGGCCTCAGCCCATCGATCCAGCCTGTCCAGGTCCCTCTGTAGAGCCTTCCTACCCTCAAGCAGATCAATGCTCCTGCCCAAATCTTTCTGGTGTCCAAACCCATGTGCCTATAGACCAACAAAGGCTTCTAAATTTATGAATGTCATGTTGTGCATCCTCTACCAAACTTTATGCTACCCTTCAGTCTCTCCATCTCCACTAGAGTCATCCACTGGAAGCTACATTCACCACGAAGGAATAATTTCTTTCTGTCTACATGTGTTCCCTCTCCTTCAGGTCATCAACCTATCTGCATGCTGCATTCCTCTGTTCCACATTTCCATATGTTCACATCTTCCCATCTACCCTTTCCCTTTCCCTACTGGACACACGATGCCTCTCCTTCCCCCTACTTTCTTGACTTCAGTTTTACCTGCAATTCAGCCAAAACCAGAACATGGAGATAAACCATCTTTTGGCACATCAGCTGCTAAACAATCGCTAGGTAACTGTGGGCTGACACTTTTTTTATTCCAGCATAAGACAACCTGTTCTTATTTTAGATTAACCTACTTTGAAAGTGTGTGTTTGAAAGTAAGTTTAAATAGTGCTGCTGTTCTCTGGGGTCAGAGTTCCTAAACGTAGAGTTATTTGGGAATAACTCGTTCTTCAAATTCACAGTCTTTCTAAGTCCACAATAAATTTGAAGTCTAGGTAGACATTCATTATGGAATTCAAAGTCTGGTACAGTTCTTGTAGGCTCCGGTTCACTTTGTTGGGATTGAGATAAAAAAATTTAGTTTTAGTATCTCATACTTCTTTTTTTTTATCTTTTCTGCTATTTCTATTTGAAGTCATCACTTCAAGCTTTCTTTCTTTGCTTCTTGAACATATTATTGAGGGTTTTTTTCCTTCATTTTTACTGGAATGGGAAATTTATTTTCTTATACCTGTCCATATTTGGGAGGCACATGGATTAGACTTTTTAGATCTTTCTGGAAAACAATTTGGAGAGATTTGTTCTTTCTTGAGTCTATGAGTTCGATGGAGAGCAGTTTTTTAATGCCTTATTCTCCATTAGAAAGCTGATGGAGGTGGGTAGACATTCTCTTTCTTTTATTATTCCCTAGACAGTGATCTCAGGAGGGCCATATCAATATTGCTTATGGTAATTGTACTAGGGTACCAACCACATAAGGCTTTGATTGCTTCATAATGCAAACAATTTTGTTAAGTGCTTAACCAGCGTCCTCACTACAGATTTTTTTTTACTGCTACACTTCATTGGAATATATTTTATATACGTACATATATACATGCACATATATATTAGTGTAACTACAGTAACATTAATGTAATCCTACAATTATATATTAAATTAACCATTTTTATTCTGTGCTAATTTCTGAGCTCAACTGAAGAGAGGGTACTTGATCTGGTTCCCTGTAACAAGAGGGCATAAACTTAAATATCCAGTACAGTCTTTCAAACCTCTGTTCATTTAATATGTAAGATGTTGCTTGACTCTGGTTCCATATAGTATGTGAACATAGTGAATATATTTCACAGTGATTGAAATCCTTATAATACTAATGTATGTGTTAAATGTTGCATAAGCATGTACTGATATGAAATTAATTTATTTTGATATAGGGGATGTCCCACTTTGGTGCAAGCATTGCCAGGTCCTAGTACACAAGTTACTGCTGGGAGCAACCATACAGCTATTCTCTTAATGGATGGCCAGGTTTTCACATTTGGAAGTTTCTCAGTAAGGAAACAATAGTATTTACTTACGGGAATAAGCTAGTAGTTAATGTATTGTTCAAAGACCTTTCAAAACTGTTTGCTTATACTTGCTCTTATAGAACTACTCATGACTTCTGCATGTCTTTTGTGTCTGTTATGTTTAAAAATGTGGCCTCTAATATTGTTGTGGTTAGAAAAGCATGATGCCAGAAATTCTTGGTGGTTTTTATATTTTAATGAAGATGGTGATATAAAACTGGGTTATTTTATAAGGTGCACCAGTTTTCTCAAACTTTTATTGTTGCAAGCTCGGTTGCTAGTAAGTATCTTTTGCATATTCTATAATCTGTCTGTCTGCATTCGTTAGAAAAAATAAGCATCCTGTTTTCTTTCATAGAAACGGCAATGAATTGCAGAAGTTATGCTTACACTTGAGAGGAGATTGTTGCTCAGTATAACACAGCATAACTCTGCTCTTCTTTCACATCCACATGGCATACGTTCTCCTATGTCCATGTGCTATCCATTCTTATATTCAGTGAATAAGCACTTCAACATCGTTTAGTTCCCCTTTGTACCGAGTTTAGGCCTTTGTGCCTTCTTGTCTTTGCAAATACCCCCTCACTGCAATCTCTCCAAAGTCGTCTGTTGTTCATCCTCTCCCACTAACGGCCTTTGGCAAAATCTAGCATATAGGTATTGAGCTATTTTTATATGCTTTAAAAACTATGTACTGCCAAACACAATGGAAGAGAAATTGCACTTTTTGAAATCTGTCTTTTTACAAAAAATTAAAAAAGGTGAAAACTGAAATTTTAGAATTGGAAAATCATGTTTTGAATTAAAAGCGTGCCACAAGATGGCTCTTACATTAGGTAATATTTTGTTGTTTTTCAGACTTCAATTAAGAGCTTTGGTGTCCGTGTTTTTGTCAAAAGTGACTTGGACACATAAAAGTTTAAGCTTTGTTGACTTGCAGTGAAACTTAGCCCCTGAAAACCAAATTCACTCTCAGAAATAGGATTTAAAAGCCTGTCTGACTGAGGGTTTTTTTTTTTCTTTTTCTAAAAGAAAAAATAAATTTAGACCATATTTAGACCGCTTGTTCTATGCATCTGGTTTTAATATTGTAATGCTTGAAAGTTTGTTGAAAGCCTCATAAAGTCAAGACAAGCTCAAAAGCAAGCATATTTCTTGAAAATGTCTTCGCTAAGTTTACTTACATACAGTGCTATGTAGACAGAGAGATGAGTAACATGCTGGACAGAGAGTATTTGCTGTACATGCATGTTTCTTCTCCCTTACAATTTTAAATAAAAAGTTACCTTGACTTCATTAGCCTGCAATGAATTTCCTTTGCCTGGGTGAGGTAGATGGCATCTGAACAGGTTTATTGCAGCAGCTCTTACTACATTCTTAGATACAGTATAGGAACTGTTGGTCCATCTCTCAGTAACTAGTTGCACATAGGAGATAAGGCCATAGATTGCCAGGTCAGGATGTTAACGAGCATATGCAGAGGTGCTTGCTTAGGCACTTTATGCTCTTTTTAGCTCAAGTTTGATGTGCTAATCAATTTCTAGGTACTTTTAAGAGGTATTTGCTCTGTAAGACTTACAGTCCATATAAGTTCAGAATTGAGTGGAATTTAGACTGTCTGAATCTGAATGTAGATTTATTATTTTTTTTTTTCTCCTATTAATTCATTCCTTGTTTAGCACTGAAGTTATTTGGATATTGAGTATTGAAGGAGAATAAACGCTTTTATATCTGATTCTGGAGATGGAAAGGAGGGTTAACCAACATGGAGAGTTTGAGTTGCATTAGAAAACAATTTTTTTTCACTCAAAAACCTAACTGAATAGGGAGCACAGTATCTGTCAATAACTTGTTCCTTGTATTTAAATGTGTAACGCTTCACTTAGAGTAGCTGTTGCTTTTTGAAGCTAATTTTGTGGTAAGCTATCTTTTCCAGATCATTAATTTTATATGTTGAAACTATCGAAGTAACTTGTTCATCTTTGAGACTTACTGTTACTTACTAATTCTTGCGTTCTCTCTATAGAAAGGTCAGCTTGGTAGACCAATTCTGGATATGCCCTACTGGAATGCAAAACCAGCACCTATGCCTAATATAGGCTCTAAATACGGACGCAAAGCAACATGGATTGGAGCGAGTGGAGACCAGACTTTTCTCCGAATTGATGAAGCTCTCATTAATTCTCATGTGCTTGCTACATCAGAGATATTTGCAAGCAGGCATATAATAGGCAAGAACTCTTCTAGAATATTTTAAATGCTTATAGAAGTATTGGAGAAAAAATAGCTTCGGTCATGCGAACAACAGAGGAGCAACAAGTCAAAAATGTGAATGGAGGGAATTAAAATATTTTGACTTTTTAGTTATACTGCACATGGTGATCCTAGCTCCTTTAGAAATGTAATTTTATTAAAAATAGGAACGTAGAAGTCTAAACTTTTCTTGCACTTAAATCTTACTATGGTTTATTTTTTGCTGTAGCAGTATATATATTCTTCCTTACTACCTTAATGCTTCATGTATAGAAAATGCCTTGTAATGAGTAGAGTCTTCATGTTTTTCTGCTCTTTTTGCTCCCTGATCTAGGTTTGGTACCAGCTTCAATATCAGAACCTCCTCCTTTTAAATGTCTTCTGATAAACAAAGTAGATGGCAGTTGCAAAACATTCAATGATTCTGAGCAGGAAGACCTTCAAGGTTCTGGTGTGTGTCTGGATCCTGTCTATGATGTTATTTGGAGGCAAGTGTGGATTATAGCTATTAAAGTCATAGTGTAGAAATCCTTTTTGAAATATTTTGGGTGACTGGAGATTTGATTATGCTCATTTCCCTAGTAAATGAAAAACAATTTTTAGTCTTCCATGTATCTTTTTTTTTTTCCCCCCACATTTTTTGGATGATTTGTTCAAGTAAGCCCAAAACAAACATCTTCTCTGGCCCAAATTTTTTTTATTTCTTTTCTTTTTTGCATCATTCTCATTCCAGTCTCATGATGTTTGGGGGACCCCAATCTATTCCACTTATTTACTCTTTTTATTCTTCCCTTACTTTCCTCCATCTACTTAACACTTTACTGAATATTTTAATTTTCTTGCCATATCCAGCTTCCACAACCTTGTGTCTTGGATCTTCATCCTTCTCTCAGGCATTAGTGATTAAGACTTGAATAGGAGAAGGGGTGGAGTAATGATATTCTTTTCAGTTCTGACATTTTGAGAGGTCAAAATAAAGATACTTATTTAGATAGCATAGGCATTCAAATTACAGTTGTATTTATTTCACAGTCTTTGGGGATGGTTGCTTTCAGTGGAGTCTTTGAGCAGGCGTAGATCATAAGCCCTTGTTCCAAAACAGAATCATAATATCCAATTCTTCTATAATGATTTAAAAGCTATGTTAGCCAGGATTTGGAAGAGAAATTTGAACTGTCATCTGAGTGCAAGTGATGGATGATGTTTAAACTGTTTGAAGACAGGCAAAACAAGAATAATCACTTACAGTTAGAATAAAACAGGGAACCAGCTAGTCTGCATTCATCTGGAAAAGATAGTATCATGTAGGGTCATATCTTTAAAAGATCATTGTGTCCATAGGCTGCTTGTATCCTACTTTGGATGTCTTCATCCAAAACTGAGATTCAAGAACTTAATAGCCACTTAACATTGAAGCATGCATATTTGCTAGGCACGTTCCTTTATGACCTCTGAAGTTCCTTGGATGGCTGTAGTCCTGCATTATGCACATCCCCAGGATTGTTTGAATCTCATTAGCTAGGTACCACTTCTTACTTGAATTATGCTGAGATTTGAAATAAGGAAGAGTAGCACCCACATCCCTTAAAGCTCTCGGTTATGATATCATCAGCATGATCAAAACACACTGAAAGACTCAATTTACAAAAAATGCAGTTATTGGGATTGGGCCATGGGAAAGCAGCAAGTTTCAGGGGAGAAAAGGTGATGACACTCAACTTGATGTAACACACTAAAATGGTTATTCAGCCTGAGGAAGTTCAAAGTCTCATGTTAAAGATATTATTATGGGTAAACATGGGTTGAGGTGTTTTATTGGCTTGCAAAGTTTTGGGGACTGTAGAACTAAATCTAGAGCTTAAATACTTAACTGAAGAATGGATTCTTGGAGTCTGTGCAGATTTATTTCTGTGTTACATCCCATTCTTGTTTAACAGGAAATACTAGAACGTGCTAAAGAGGAGACATGTTAATGAATATGCCTATTAGTAGTGAAATATTTGGTATATTAATTATTATTCTTGGGCATTTTTATTCATGCCTATTTAAATGAAGGGGCAGTTTCTCTGTACAGAGAGACAGCATTCTTGATCACATGGATTTTAAAGATTTTCTTCACAGCTTTGTGACTTACTTTTTCAGTTACTAGTGAAATTCAAGTGGTTAAATAATTTCATATGTATATATGTGCGTGTATAAACTTGCACATTGCTAACTCATTGAAATCCTGAATACATGTGGTGTCTTATAATATTTTTAGTTAAAACTATTTCTTTCTCCATTAGTTAGACCATCTTAGCCCCATTTAGATTTTCAGAACAGTGTACCAAGTGAAAATTCCTTTTGTGCTTATTCAGAACACTTCTATACGCTTATGTCTTCTAAGTGTTTCTTCCTTTTACGTAGTGATATCAAAGACTTCATTTTTTTCATTTTCTTCTTCTCCATGTTAATCTATAGTATAGAAAGTCTTTGTATTCCCTTGTTTATGCTGCCCTTTTCTATAATCCCTTAAATACTTATAAGGTGATGTTATCCATTTAAAAAAGCCCAAACAAAATATGTTGGATTTCTCAAGATCTTTTTACTCTTATTTGAAGGTGAGTAACCCTTTTACTTTCACTTGGCATCTTTATCATTTTTGAGCACATCTGCCATTATATCTAGTACTTTGCTAGTTACTTCATGCTTCTTAATAGATTATGCCATTTTAATATTTATTAGCTTTGAAAAGTGTCTAACATTTTCTGAAATTTGTAAACCCATAATATGACTGTTGACTTGAAGTACAGTAAGAATGTTTTTGTGTCTTTCTATTTGCTAGTGTGTTAAGCTAGTAAAGTTTATATGTATTTGGTGTAATGATGTTCAATTTTAAGAGTTTGTACTAGCAGATCTACATTTTAAATTAAATAGCTTATAAAATTTAATTATCAGTTAGATTTTTGTATTTTTTTAGTAGGTGAAAGGTTTTTTTTACTCTGTTTTGTCTTGCTCTAGGTTTCGACCAAATGCTAGGGAACTGTGGAGTTACAATGCAGTAGTTGCCGATTCCAGACTTCCCTCAGCTCCAGACATGCAATCCCGGTGTAGTATTTTGAGTCCAGAACTTGCTCTACCAACAGGTTCCAAGGCTCTAACCACCAGATCTCATGCAGCTTTGCACATTCTAGGTATACATTTATAGTTGATGAGTCAGAAGCTTAGATGAAGTAAAGAAACATTACTTAATGTATAAATGAATTGTAATCTAACAGCTTTCTGACTTTTTTGAGTTAAAATTTTACTTTGTAATCTTTCACCATTGCTCTTAACACTTATGATCTGGCTGATATGCATTAATTTTAATCAAAATAGTTATCTTCTACCATCTTAATGATGCTAGAGGATTTTAGAGTTCTGATGGAACCTGCTACTAGAGGTCAGCAGAATAAAGTAAGAGACCTTCCTAGATGATCTCTTTGGACAGTCTGCAGAATAAAGTCAGTACTATTAAGTTAACCTGGAGTCTCCAAAAGACAGGAAAAAAGTGCTCTTAGAAGAGGTATTTTTATTTTAAAGTAAATGCAATATCTGAAATTAGAATTTACTCTTTGCAGTTTTGTATAATGGGGTACAAAGAATAATATGATTTCCTTTCGTAGTCTAAAAAGCCTATGAAAACAAAAAATAATCCCACTGTGTTCATGTATAAACTGGTCATATGCAACATACCCCATGCTTCAAAGCACAGCTTTGGAAGTTATTTTAGCTCACTTGCTCACTGATTGTGAAGAGTGATCGGTTCCTTGTCCTGCTCCCTTCATTGTGAGTTAGAGATGTGATAAATTTTAATTTGAACAGTACTTTTTTGTGTCTGAGTCAGAGTAAGGCATGTTAGGTACCCATGTATATGAAACAAAATGCCTTTTATGAAGGCTCTCAAATGTGCCCATAATTCAGTTACTACTTCAACTCTTTTTTGGTAATAAGGGAAATGTAAAAAGGAAAAAAAAAAATAATTAAGGTGTTGCTGGCATTTTATTTACCATTGGAAAAGTTGCAAAGTAGATTTAATCACATTTCTTGGTTATTCTGGAAAATGGATAAATTAAATGAAATCGATCTTCAGTAGCGAACCTTGAGATTCTACACCAGTGACCCCTGACCTAATCAAAGCTGTAATGACATTCGGTAGCATATGTGTGGTTTAGGGACAAAACAGTTAGGTTGCTTTGATCTTTTTAACTAGTGTTCATTTCCATTTCACTGATTATAATCAACAGTAAGAAATTTTGAGTTGTTCTTGGTTTTGCTTTCTTTTAGGTTGTCTTGATACTTTGGCTGCTATGCAGGACTTAAAAATGGGTGTAGCAAATACAGAAGAGGAGACTCAAGCAGTAATGAAAGTTTATTCTAAAGAAGACTATAGTGTTGTTAACAGATTTGAAAGTATGTACGCAGTAAAATTTTATAGCACAAGCTGATCAGGCTTGTGGAATAAAAGACTAAGATAGATTAACTGTATTTTTGTTGGGTTTTTTTCTGCAGGTCATGGAGGAGGCTGGGGTTATTCAGCCCACTCAGTAGAAGCTATCCGTTTCTGTGCTGATACAGATATTTTGTTAGGTGGTCTTGGTCTTTTTGGAGGTAGGGGTGAATACACTGCTAAAATAAAGGTAAGTTTTTTGGTTTTGTTTTAAACAATATTATGTTTCAAAATCAGAACTTTAGAAATGCCACCTAAAACCATGATTAATTTTATTTCTTGATGAATGACTGATTTACTGTATATTAAAAGCATTAGTAATAGAACTAGAAGACGGCTTCTCAGTGAGAAGTAATGAACCTTTTGCAGGTAAGGTGGGTGAAGAAGAGATCTGAGAATTACTATTCTTAATTGTCAAGAATTGGCCCATTCTTACCTTCACTAAATGCTATGCCATCTTACAGGTGTCTTGAGCAGATGTGGCAGTGGGTAGAATGGTTCTGTGATCTATTTACACAAAGCTCAGAGGTCCACCTGCAGAAAATTGGTGTTGTGGGCTTAAAGTTAGAATCACGTCCTGTGTCAGAATACATGAGGGACTGCTTCTCAAAAACAGAAAAAGAGTGCTTACCAGTAGCTGCAATTCCTTTGGTACCAGCTGAGCCATTGCTTCCCACTGTCCCTGCCACTTCTTTCTCAGACTGCTCTCTGGATAGCTTCTCAGCTGGGATTCTTCAACTGAGAGTGAATGACACGAAACATATTTAAGTCTGCTTTGTGCCAAACATGAGGACAATTAGGGCTGGAGCATGTGGGCTGATTTAAAATAGATAAATAAATAAACCTGGCTTTGGATAAAAAAAGCTCACATAAACACACAGTGTGATGACAGAGCTCTGGTTTCTGATAAGTAGCTTCTGTTCCTGCATTTAATAAGGATTTCAGAAACTCCCCGAAAGGCATTGTAAAGGAAGGATCTAATATCTGTCTGAGATTTATATTAGATGTGTATATTCGGAATATGTTATTGTTGTTACTTGTCATTTACTGGGTTATTGAGTTTTCTTTTTCTATTTTCAGGTGAATAGGTATTAAGGTTTGTTTTAGGGAAATGGATGGCGTATGCTTAGCAGTAACATTTGCATAAGACAACAGGAGATCCAAAATAAGTAGTTGTACTTTATTCTAGTTTAACACAATGACTGAGAATTGCAAATGGTTAAGGAAAGCCAAGAAACCTAACAAAAAGAAAAAAGCATGACTAATGTTTAAATACTAAAGGTAATAACCCTATGAAAGCACCCTAGTAGTGTTTTTCCATTTGTTTCTGATTGTCTAGGATTAGCTTATAGCCAAGATAAGATTTGCCAGTCCTACTACAGGTGAACTGTGTATTAAATAGGTGTTTGCAAGAGAAGTCATAGACATGTATTGTGGTCCTTTTTCAAACTGATCAAACTATAGAAGCGATTTTTGACTAAGAAACCCAAGTTCTTTTGAAAAAGTTATCATCTTTTGTCCTAGTCACCAACTGTTTATGACACTATTGACTAGCTCTGCTAAACAGTCAAGCTGTCCCGTTCCAGAGAAGTTGAGTATATCTGCAGTGCATTTCAATCTATGACAGAAAGCCTGCACCTTCTGCCCAACTTTGCGTTTTTTAGATGCTCTGCATTTGACTTGCCTGCAAGATTTAGGGAGTTTCTCCACTTAAGAATATATCTGGGCATAAGGCTGGGAGGTCAATGTCAACTGCTATTTTTTAAAAGTTAATTATATTACAAAATCCTGACTTCCAGATGGGAATTTGCCTGTCAGTGATAGTAAGTAGCGATTACTTTTGGGAAGGGGAAAGAATAGTAGTAGACAGTTTTCAGAATGCCAGACAGGAAAAAGTATGATGAGGTTTCTAACAGCTAAGACGTATTTTTACCTTTCTTCTTACTCCACCAGTTGTTTGAATTGGGTCCAGATGGGGGAGACCATGAGACTGATGGAGATCTTCTTGCTGAAACAGATGTCTTAGCATATGATTGTGCTGCTAGGTAAGATGTTTTCCTTACCTACTTCTACCTACTTCTTGATCTTTGTTTTTACTTTCTTCATACGTATTTTAAAATGACTTTAAATATCAACAGAGATGATCTACATCATTAGGTGTAAAACTTACATTCAAACAAAGTGCGTTGGGTAAAGTAGTAAAACACCAAATACCTCACCAAGCCATTATGGTACTACATTAAAAGAAGGAAAAATAATCTCACACTTGCTCTTGTATAAATCAAAGTCAAATCCCATATTCCTGTGATGAGAAGACAAGACAAACAAAACATCGCAGCAGCTCTTTTGAATACTTCTATCAAAAGGATGCTTTCAAGCACAAATGGGTATTTGCATTAAACAACTTATCATTAAACTTAGCGCAACATGAAATTATCGTAACCAAAAGAAGGGTTATAGTGCTTCAGCTCATTAGAATACAAGCAGTTATTGCTTGAAAGATTTTGTGCATATGGATGGGGTTAGCCATGTTTTAGGTGCTTTTTCATTCCCTGTTATGAAATAATTCAACATTCAAATCATCCATTCTAATTCTTTTAGGTTAAATTCTCATGTATCAATACTCCTAAATATATATTCTATTACTTTCTTAAATATTCATATGTAATTCCTAAGAATTTATGTATAAGCGCTTGTCATTTACAAAAATTTACCCAGAATTTGCTGAAATAAAAGAATATAATTAATACTTTACTTGCAGTATTATGTATTAAATGTAATTGGGTTTGTGTGTGTTAATTTAACTTAATCTCTCCTTACTCTATTTGCCATTTGATATCTGATTGTTTCAAAATGCAAGATCAAGCTAGACTTAGGCATTTGTAGGTCCTTCTGAATTTTCTTTTTTTTAATTACTACAATATTTTTCAATGAAATATTTTAAAATGTTGAATATAAATAAATACTTAAGATTAATAACTTAATTCCATTAATTTTCGATTTTCTTTTATAAGCAGGAGGTAATTTGTTAAAGATTGATCTAAAAACTAATTCACATATATCTTTTTCAAAATTTACTTCTCCCAGAGAGAAGTATGCAATGATGTTTGATGAACCAGTACTCCTACAAGCTGGCTGGTGGTATGTAGCCTGGGCAAGAGTGTCAGGACCTAGCAGTGATTGTGGATCTCATGGACAGGCCTCTATTACTACAGATGATGGGTATATTTTTTTTCTGTATTTTTTAATGCAAAAGAAGAGATCTAATATTGCTTGAATAATAAGAGGATTATTTCTCTTTCAGTGTTGTATTTCAGTTTAAAAGTTCCAAGAAGTCAAATAACGGTACAGATGTTAATGCAGGGCAGATCCCACAGTTACTATACAGGTAATATTTTGACCTCTATTTAGAACAGTTTATTGACATGTTTTTTAAACAGAGGCCTTGTTAAAGTAAGCATATGTTTAATGAAATTATTATTGTATTAAGCTAAGGAAATCAGTATCTGAAAAATTTAGGGAAAATCTAGTGTGTTTGAGAAAAGTAATAAAACCATTATACCAACATTTATTTCTTTGCAGTTTTTCTTTAAGAGGTCATACTTCATATATTATGTTCTGAGACTTTCGTTTAGTTCTGTAGAGCCTCATGATTTCATCTAACATGCTTCATTTTTTTGCTAGTTGCTATCAAACAGATGATTTTAATGAAGAAAAAAAAAAAAAAAAAAAAAAACAAAAAATGAATTGTGCTTTACAATAAGTTACCATAAATCCATTATTCCCATGATAAATGTTATGTAACTCTGTTTTAATAAAGCAAGTATTTTCTTCTTCCACTGTATTGCTAATATATTTTTCAGATTTCCTCAGATATATACAAGACCTAATTTTTATATTTTATGTACATATGTATTCCCCCCTGCCCCCATGTTGATTCTGAAACTTGGAATTCTCTTCTCTTGCTATGTCCTTTCTAAGCATGTCCTTTTCAGGGTCCCTTATCAGAACAGCTCACTTCTGCAGGTAAGCTTTGTGTCCATAGACCCCTATCTCTCCAGAGGAAGGTTTCATTTTGACTGATGCACGTAAAGTCCTGGCATAATCTATTAATCGTTTGGGTGATTTCTATGGAGAGATGGCTGTACCCAAAGACAAACAAGCCTTGGGGCCTCTGAAGGAAGGATATGGCTGAAGAGCCATGAGTGGCACAAAAGGAAAGGTGCTGCAGTAACAGGTGCTGCCTGTATTTTTTACCTCTGCATATATTTTACCTCCACAAAACTAGTATTCTTTAAGGAATAACATTTCTCGTCTTAAAAATTTCATCTGAAGAAATACAGTAAATACGTGTAATCATTTCATATGTAATTAGATCTCTACTTTATTATCAATTGTCACAATTCTGCCAGTTGAACAGAATTCAGGTTATTTGATTGCTGGTCTAGAAGGATTAGGAACTGGAGGAAGTTATGCTGAAATTGAACATTTTTTGGATAATTAACTTAACCTTTTCTTCCACTTYTGTTCAGTTGAACAATACAAACAGTAAAAACTTGGTGCATATTTCAAGTCAGTTCTTAAATTGTTCTTCCAGGCTGCCCACAAGTGATGGCAGTGCGTCCAAAGGAAAACAGCAAACCAGTGAACCTGTGCATATTTTAAAGAGATCTTTTGCCAGAACTGTCTCAATGGTGAGTATTATCAAGAATCTTCTGTGTTTCCTGCAAGTTCATTCATACGTAGAAAACTGAAAGATGTATGTGTGGAAATAACTACTGATTTTTTCTGTCTGCTTTATCAAGCAGAAGTTAGGTCCATTGGTATATAGAACATTGTATTTTTTTTAACAACTTCTGAAGATTTCAGATGCAAACTTAAATTTAAGCTAAGCTTGGTATTGACTTGAGGATGAGGGCCTAGAAATGTATTTGTTTACAATGTTTAGTTTACTTTTCATGTGTAAGCTACTTAGTTTTGGGGGGGTTTTGGGAGGTGTGGGGTTGAGTTCATACTTACAGGTTGTATTCAATGTACAAGACTTACTCCCTGCCAAGAAATTAGTATTAGAAGGCTTTTTAGAGTTTTGAGGGAGCTTTACTATATGCTCTCTTCCATGGCTTTTAAATTACTGTCATTAATTAGTCACTGATGAGATTCGTCTTCCTCTTGGATGCATTTCAATATACATTGAGGATCAGATAGCATTTAATTAAACTTTGATAAGCTGAGGTAAGGAGTATTACTAGGCACAGTGAACTGCAACTATTAATAGAAGATGTTAATAGTCTGCAGTTCTTCACCTACAGTAGGTGGTTAGTCAAGTTTTGAGAAACACTGCATTAAGTTGAAATGCAATACTATAGTGCAGGATAAGACCAATTCCGTCTTTGTGTTTTTGAAGTACAGTCCCTTCCTTATCTGTTACAAGCAATGATTATTTGATTTTCAGTTCCATCCTGGTTTGTATTTTATACTGCATTACATGTACTGTCAGTATTCTCAACTAATAGTTACACTGAAGTTATTGCCTCCATATGGACACTCGCAGTCCAATTTTCTTAACCAGCTTGCTTTCTCTCATTTGTGTATTCTTCATTTCTTCAGTATTCTGTAATGAGCAGGATGATCTTCTGTTCAGGTTTCTTCTGGAAATGTATTCTCTACATGATTTGCATTTTTAGTAATCATATTATCAATGTATTAATAGCTACTCTTAATATGTGTTTGCTTAAAAATATTTGCATTAAGGTATGAACTCCTATGGCTTTTAATACTTTGCATTGTATCCTTCCTCTTCATTATCTTGCTGCTGTTATCCCTCACAATAGATCTGAATTGGGATAAGAGGAAAGTTTTGGCTTTCTGGAGCATTAGGCATTTTATAACTAACTTTGAACAATCAGCTTGATTGTTGCAGCTTGAAGGTATTCAATATCAAATACTTGTAGTTTGCCTTCTGAGGTACAACTTTATTAAACTACCAACTATTTAGTAATAGTAGAAACAAATTTTTGGACAAACAAAACTTCTTAAATCCTCAAATTTCTTGTGGACTATCATGTGCTTCTGTTGAACTTTCAAGTACTGTAAATGTGAATTAGTTCCCATGATCCTGCAGATCATAACTGTTTAAAAACAAAGCAAAGACAGACCTGATAAGTCTTTACTGTTATGACAAGAATGTATTCTGTTAAAAGTAGGTATTACACTATTCATATGCAGACGAAGCAAGTAAAATTTACTGAAAAATCTGTATTACAGGTGAATACAAACAGTTGTTAGTTCTTAAATAACTGAGAGGCTTCCACACATGTAATATTATAACATGTTATAAATTGCTTTTAGCATGATATTAGAGTGAAGTATTCCCTACATTCTCAGTGCTCTTTTTTATTCTCAAGCAAATAGGATTTGTGTGTAGATTTGTTTGTATGGTAGATGTGTGTAGACATAAACATGTTTTCATAATGAACATGGATATAGATGTTATTTGCTTTTCATCTTATTCTGATGCTGAAAGTTCACTTTTTGTTTTTAACACAAAATCTGTCTTCTGTATCCTTCATACCCTGAAATAGGAGTGCTTTGAATCTTTATTGAGCATTCTTCACTGGAGCTGGACAACACTGGTGCTGGGAGTTGAAGAACTTCGTGGACTTAAAGGATTCCAATACACTGCTACTCTCTTGGATTTAGAAAGGTTGCGTTTTGTGGGCACTTGCTGCCTGAGATTGCTGAGGGTCTACACCTGTGAAATATATCCAATATCAGGTATTCCTCTTAATTCACTTGTTTCATATTTATCAGCAAATAATAATCTACAGGACATTGAAAACTTGATCTAAGTATTCATGTAGGGTATGCTGTAAGATGAAATTGCTTATACGGATGGGTTTATTGGAGCAGTTAAGAGACTTGCTGTCAGAAATGGGATATTTACAACAATCTGCATAACCAAGCGTCCAACACCACATGTTTACACTGTAACTCAGGTCTATTTTAAAGTTAATTTGTTGTTTGGCTTTACAGTTGAGTTCTTTTGGATTATTTTGTATCTTCTTTTTTCCCATTTCTGTACATAGTAGCTGCTTTGGTGGTGAGCAAAATTTAAATTTGAAAGACAGTATCTGTTTTTTATGCCTGTAGTTTAACAGCGCTCATACTAAAATGCAGCATATATTATGAAAGACCGGAAAATTGGAAGTTTCCAACTACTTTCTTCGAAGTAGTTTAACACCCTTCACTGTTTTAATTTTGAAATTAACTTCTCTGAATGTGGATTCATCAATGTTGCTAAATTCTAATTGTTTTATTTGTGTGTAAAATGTGCATTTTTATATGAAAATGTTTCATTTATTGTACATTTAATGCTCCTCTTTGTGTAACCCTCCAGCTACAGCTAAGGCGGTTGTAGAAGAAACCAGCAAACTAGCAGATTGCATTGGAAAAACTAGGACCTTGCTGAGAAAAATTTTATCTGAAGGAGTTGATCATTGCATGGTGAAGTTGGACAATGATCCACAAGGATATCTCAGTCAGCCCCTGAGTCTTTTAGAAGCTGTTCTTCAGGAATGCCATAATACATTCACAGCTTGCTTTCATTCATTTTATCCAACACCGGCTCTCCAGTGGGCATGTCTTTGTGACTTGCTGAATTGTTTGGATCAGGTACATTAAAATGGCACAAGTAAATATTACAACTTAGCTTGCGCTTTTGCTCAAAGAGAAGCCAAGTGGTATTTAAAACCTTTATTCCTTTTTTGTGTTTATCCTGGTTTGCAACTTGAATTCTGCTGCAGTTTGGTTTTTTTTAATAATTGGGGTTTGGTTTTTGTTTGTTGTGTGTTTTGGTTTGTTTTGGTTTTGTTTTGTTTTTTTAAAAGGTGTCCAAGTTCAACAAGAGCCTAGGAACTCCTGTCTCCCTTAGCAGTAAGATTCTCTCTGGGACAGTGAAAAAAATTTGTGGTGCTGGTAACTGTCAGCACCTGCTTTTTCAGTGTTGAGGCCATGCCTTACATGTAATTACTCTTGCTGCACGTTGCTTAGGAGCATATATGTGGCATTTTTTTAATACTCATAACTAATACTTGAGTAATTTCTCATTATTAAATGTTACAACAGTGCTGTGATCCAGCAAAGTACATGAGAAGCTGGCAATATTATTCCATAATCAACAACTTTCTTCTAAGTATCTTGCTTATTGTGAATGAGCATCCCACATCTAAACAGTGTAGTTGCTTGCTTGCATTGATTGCAGTGAGATGTAAGTAATTTGCTTCTTTGCTTGAAAATTCATTTAGTGTATAAAAATTCAAGGAAGAATCAGTTCTTAATATTATAATTAATCAAACAATTTAATTAGAATAATGTAAGTGCTTTGTCTTCAAAGGGTGCCATAATTTCAAAAGTAATTTTAAATGGGTTTATTATTTTAAAACATGTCAACCAACATGTTTTAATTACTCCAATTTGAAAGATCTAAATGCAAGCTCATGAGAGAAGATAATGTAAAATTCACAGGAAAGCTAACAGTATATGAAATTCTTTATCTAAATTATTTTTATAATTACTATGAAACTGGAAAGTTCCTTTCAAAAGTAGTTTCTCCCTCATTTACTTTGAATGCAACAGTGCCCTTCTATTCATTTCTTTTTATGTTTTTAGGACATCCAGGAAGCAAACTTCAAAACCTCCAGTAGCCGGCTTCTCGCTGCTGTTATGTCTGCTCTCTGCCATACTTCAGTAAAACTGACCTCTATCTTTCCAATTGCTTATGATGGAGAGGCGTTGCTGCGGTCAATGGTCAAACAAGTCAGCACTGAGAATGACTCTGCTCTGGCCCATCGTTTTCCTCTTTTGGTTGCACACATGGAAAAACTTAGTCAGGTTAGGATATATTCTAAAAATTTAACAACTTGTTTTACTTTGCAACAAAAAACAGTTCTGTAACTTGAAGTTTTAGCTTTATAAGGATGTAGCTGAATTTTCCTGAGTGTTTTCTTTCTAAAAGACTTGTTTCAGAAACTTATTATTTTATCCAATTTTCATCTTTTGGTCTGAAATATTCCAATTATTTCTTGTTTGGAGAATGTCTGAGCAAAAAATTATTCTTATTTATTTTGGAATATTAAATTGGCAGAAGTATAGTTTAGAGTTGTCTTCCATTGTATAGTGTTTTCTGCAACAGTTTTTCAGCTTTTTCATGTGATTACAAGAATGCACATGTGGATAGATTCAGTGTTTTGAGRAAGAGTCAACACAGCTTTGTTAATAAAAAGTCATGTCTCAAACTGGAGTTTTTAAAGGAGTCAACAAGCAGGTGGACAAGGGAAGCCCAGTTCATATAACTCTATCAAAGGTTATTAAACAATTTCCTAATCAAGGTCTCTCGAATGCTGTATTTTTGCAGTTCTGTTATTCCAGAATAGATTTACAGGAATGAAAAGGGTAAAGATGATAATCAAAGACATGGGACTACTAAATAGTATTCTTCACTTTAGAAGACAAGAGGGGTAAGATCTTATGAAATTATGAATGATGCATGAAAGGTAAATAAAGGATAGTTGTTGAGTGTTCCAATACTAAAAGTTTTGAGCAACCAGAGACCTTAGCAAAAGGTAAGTTCAAAAGATTGCTGTTCTTCATAAAATACACAGTTAAGCTGTGGAACATATTCCTGTAGGCCATTATTATGCTAAAAACTTTCACAGACTTAGAAAGCACCTGCACAAATTAATGAAGAAAAAAAATCATCAAAAGCTATTAAATGCAAAGGTAATATTTCCATCTTGGGTACAGCTGCCTCTTAACTGCTAAAGATAGAAAGAGTTCTGTGCAGGTATCTGTACAGGTTTGCTTGACCTGACTGTATTCCCTATTGGTTCACTACTTGGATATTTTTGGGAGACAAAATGGTGAGAAAGACAAACCTTCAATTTCCATCAGTAGGGCTGATTTTATTTTTCCTTATTGGGAATGACTTTCAGTATTGGATAACTGTTTTGAAAAACAGTGGATGTCACTGCTAGGTAGAAGACACAGTAGATGCCTAAGCTTAGATTTGTTTCACAGTCTTCATTCAGTAAAGTAACAACTGTTTTTATAAACATCCCACAACTAGTTTTATCTTACCTGCAGAGAATGATTCTCTTCACTAACATCAAAGCCAAAAAGCTTCTGAGTTTCTTTTTAGACAAAGGGGAAGACAATGATATGAAGAGTTCCGTAGGTAGCTATATATCTGTTGTATTCTAACGTATGCTTTATAGATAGTATGGCAAGGAGGGCTATAAGAAAAGCTCTCTCCTGAGAAGGACACCTATGTATCTTTCCAATGCAATAAACAAAGTTGACACCACCTCATTCTGGAAATTAGAATATTAATTAGGTTTTTGAAAGGAATACGTGCTATGATAGCTTTGAGAATTTTAAATTTTTTTTTTACCCTCTAGACATTTCTTATTTTTAAGCAGTCAAGGATTTTTCAATTACCTAATGCTTATTATGTGAAAATCAACGTGTTTTGTTTTTTTTTTTTTAAAGTAAGAAAAAAGTCATTTGTCCTTTTTCTCTTCATAATGCAGAGCGAAGAAAATGTTTCAGGGATGACAAGCTTTCGGGAAGTGCTGGAAAAGATGTTGGTCATTGTTGTTTTACCAGTACGGAACAGCCTTAGAAGAGAAAACGAACTTTTCTCTTCACATCTGGTTTCTAATACTTGTGGGTTGCTTGCTAGTATTGTGAGTGAGCTTACAGCATCGGCATTAGGATCTGAGGTAAAGCGTCTATAAAATCATTACTAGAAGTCTTTCGGTACAAGTATATTATGAATGTGATACAGGCTGTGGCAGGAATTATATAGATGTGCAGATCTTTCACAGATRCTGGAATTCTAAGTTCTCAGTAGCTTTCAGATGTTTAACGTAAATTGAAAAGCATGTATTCACTGTATTAAGGAAGAACTGTTGATAACTAGCTACTTCATTATGGCTGCAGAATACTGCAAATTGTTTACAAAATGACAATTTTCTTTTGAATGCTTCTCTTTTTGTATGCATGTCTCTGCACGTATACACTTGAAATATATTTGTTTGGTGCTCACTGGAGGCAGTGCCACATGCCTGAGCATCTCTGTGCCTCATAATGTGCTTTATTTATGCCTTGTGTCTTCCTCCTTCATATGTAAGATACTCCTTATGCATATCTTCCTTTATATATTCAGTATTATATAATGTATGTATTCTATTTGTCTGTATCATTAGACTTTTTCCAGTTTATTTGCTTTGTATTTGAAATTGAGAGTGGTACTAAGTTCAACTTCTTAAAATCCAGAGATTCATTATCACACACAGAAGTTCCCTTTAATGAGGCTATAAGGTCATTAAATGATGGAAATTTATTTGATTTTATTAAAGGGATGTCACTGTCTCTGTACTATCAGCAGACTTTTCACAGAAAGAACTGAGCTTTTGGTAACATCTTGGTTAGATGTTTTTATTATTATGTAAGATCTGTATCTGTCCTCTCTTAATCTTGACCTTACCTAAGGCAGAAATACCTACCGCTTCTTGAAGCACAGTTAAGCTATATTTTGTACTAATTCATCCTATAAAATATATATTTAAATACTTGAAAAAAAATAGGAATCAGATTCCTAATTATTCCTAGTTAATTCCCAATTAGCAGAAATTATATTTTATTTTTTCTTTTTAGTTGATATTGAATAGAAGCCCCAGTAGTGGCATCTTTTATGTCTTATCAGTTGACTTTTAAAATTTACCCAGTTGAAAATCTGGTAATTTAAGTCCCTTAACTTTGCTTTATTAAAGTTGTCTAACATTTAGCAGTTAACTTTTTCTGGTGCTTCTATTTAACTTTCTACAGGTTGATGGGCTGAACTCTCTCCATTCTGTCAAATCCACTCCAAACCGATTCACTAAAACAAGTCAGGGAAGAAGCTGGAATACTGGGAATGGATCCCCTGATGCAATATGTTTCTCTGTTGACAAACCTGGTGTAGTTGTAGTAGGATTTTCTGTTTATGGTGGAGGAGGAATTCACGAGTATGAGTTGGAGGTATTAGTTGATGATGTAAGTACTGCATTTGAGAAAACAATTTGAACAAAAGTAACCTCAGAGTTTTTCATAATACGTTTTTCGAAATAATATTGTAATATTCTTATACAGTCTAGGCTACCACTGGTAGTAGTGGTACCACTATAGTGCACTGGTAGTAGGGTTTTTTGGTTTGCTTGTGGTAGTGATTTTTGTGGTATTGCAAGCTATGTACGATATCCAGTAGGGTCCTTATCTTTGTTATGGTCTTGAAATCTTACTTTATTACAAATAATATTTGAAGTATAGTGGGCTTTTCACTTCCTGGAGCTAGAGGTAAATTAGTACCTGTTATCTCTCTGCAAACTGTGAAGGAAAATATGAAATAAAGGAGACTAAGCTAAAACATTTTAAACCAAACATTGAAGAAAGGGGTAGCCTACCAGCATGGTCAGGCTATAGCTACAGATGTTTAATGTGTTGTTGAAGTACTGTCCTAGAAGAAGCATAAAACTGTATTGTGTGTTCTTGTAATGAAGAAAAACCCCTGTTCTTTTACACCCAGTTGTTCACTTTAACCAAGTGTTCTAATCTCTTCCAAAGGGCAAGCATAGGTTGCTGTGGGAAATTAACCTCTCTGCTCAGTAATTTCCTTTTTAGCAGAAAGGCTTTACTGTTGACTCTGAACAGGTTTTTCAGCTTTGTTTTATTTGTAATGCTGTGTGTAACAATTTATGCAAGAAAACGTAACTTGCACAATTGCATGAATGTGTCATGTATTTACATTATAAATGTATTAAAATGACTTTGTTTCCTTGAATCAGAGTGATCATACTGGAGATTCAACTCATTCTCATAGATGGACATCTTTAGAGTTGGTTAAAGGAACTTACACCACAGATGATTCTCCCAGTGACATAGCTGAAATCAGACTTGACAAAGTTGTGCCACTGAAGGTAAATAAAAGAAGTACGAATCTGTAGGTTTCATATGACTACTTTAGATAACAAAAACCAGAATGTTCAATGTAAATTRGTTTTTTTTGTACGCATTTACAAATTAATCTCGACATGTTTGCTTTATAAATTTTCAGTTTCAACCTGTAACTGAAAATTTCAAATCCCGGCAACAAAAAGAAATGAAGTCTTAATTGTTATAATAGCACAAGATTGATTGTAATTGCTTAGTAATTTAGAATATTCTTGAATGTGCAACTTCTTTTGTGTGCAATTTGGTAGCTAATTTTCTTGGGTACCTGGTCACTCCAAGTAATTAGAAGTAATATTTTACTTAAGTTATGATCCATAGTTTGGGAACTCGGAACAGCTTTGGCTTTCTTTAAATGCTGGATCTTTTCAGTTAATTTCATTTGTCGAGTGCTTTGAAGGACTTTTCAGACTCTCCAGTATTAATGTAAAATAATAGCTTTCATAATACCATGAAGCCTAACTTATATACTTGTTTTATACTGCGTACTGTTTTTGGCTCTCCTTTTTAAGGAAAATGTGAAATATGCAGTTCGTTTGAGGAATTATGGAAGCCGGACTGCCAATGGAGATGGAGGAATGACTACAGTTCAGTGTCCAGATGGTGTAACATTTACATTTAGTACATGTAGTCTGAGCAGTAATGGCACAAACCAAACGCGAGGACAAATTCCACAGATTCTTTATTACAGGTTTGTCTGTTGTCATGACCGTGAATAAAACCATCATAGTGCTATTATACCACATGTATTTTTGAGAAGTACCAGAAATAAATACATCTGGAGTGTGTTTGAGGAAAGAGCTTCTTTAACAGCAATATTGTGTTCTTCCAGTGCAGTTTCAAACTTAAGTTACTTAGTGAAGACCGTTTTCAGAACACCAGTTGTACTGGTGCCTCTTCTAGTCTTGTTTTAGATTCTCTTTCTTTTGACTTGGCAAATAATTTGATGGTTGACCTCACTTACAAGGTCCATTGTCTACTGCTTTAAAGCTGAAATATGGGAGACTGGTAAGATGCAATACTTCAATCTCTGTTTTTTCTATAACCTAAGAGATTTTTGAGAGACTACTCACTGGAATGTTTATCTTTCTGATTTCGTTCAGTTCCTTCCTCTGTTGCCAGAAAGGATTGCAACATGTGGTAAAGCAAGTTCTGTTTATGTAGGAACTGTCTCCTCTCTTACTGTAGAGTTCAAAGGTATAAAAAGAGAAATTGCAACTGCCTGAAGAAAATCAACTGAAACATCTGACTGTCCTGGAGGGAAGCTTTATTTTAGCCTTTCAGGATGATAGTAGGAATTCATTTAAAGTAATGCTTTTGCAGAAAGCATTGCTTTCATTTTTGAGGTGCTTACCCTGATATGCATGAAGACATAATTTTCAAAATGTGGCAGCACCTGAATATATGAATTACTACCATTATCTGTACAGCAAAAAAAAAGTGTCACGCCTTTTACTCAAATCTCAATTTTTGTGGTAAAAGGCTGATCAACAGTAGATCCAAGGAGTAAAAGGAGCAAGGAATAGTAATTTACTTTGATGTTTAATTATGTGCAAGACATACCTACCTAATAAAAGATGAAGAGGATAGAATAAGTAATGCTACAACAAATGACGTGTTTTGGACTAACAATCACAGGAACATGTTGCTCCTAAGAAAGTTTTAAAGGAGCTAGAATACGAAGAAATAAAGTTGCCAGCAAAATAGTAGTAACAGTATATTTGAAGATACAGGATAGTTCTAAACTCTTTTAAAACATGAGATTGGCTGTACTCAAAGACTCAAAGATCCAGCTTGTCAGTAATAACAGTAATTACTTATCAAAGAATGGAATTACAGTGGTGCATATCATGATACTTTCATTGATTTAGTCTCCTGGAATCTTGGACATCTGTGTTTAGGGAATTCCTCCAGCATTTCGAAGAATTTTATTATGAAGTATCATGATTATGAAGCACATATTATGTAAGAAGGAGGAAAGAAGACAAGGAAAACATTTATCCCCACTCCTAGAATTTCTGCTTTTATATGAGCAAAAGAGGGAATAAAGGAGAAATAACAATTTCTTTGATTTCAGAAAAGCAAAGGACATAAAACTTCAGTAAATGGAAGCTTCAAGGCATTCTAACTTAATAATAAGCTAACATATGGCAAAAAACCCACACCAAAGTGCTGTCTTCAGATCAGAACAGTCTCAGGTTTTTTTGTTTCAACCATGACAAAATTCTAAGAAGCTTTTGAAGGACTGTAATGGCACAACTCAGAATTGTTACAGAATAAATTAAGTTTTGTTTGGAAAATTTGCAGAGTGCTGCCTGTAATCACAATGTCTTTCGAAGTTTGCTTGGACAACAAAAACCTAAATGTTATCTGATGAATGACTGTAGTCATGAACTTAGTCACTTTGAGGTTTCCCAGTTTGATCTATAATGACTTGAGGTTTTGATTTGTCTACAGTGAAGGAGCAAATGCTCAGTCAACTGTTATAGAACAGAGCTTGTAAGATTCACACTCGATTTTGTTTGAAGGATGCTCGAATACAAATATAATTGTTGCTTATGCAAATGCCAAGAAAGGCCATACCAAAAGAAGCATTAATGCACTTCTGATTAGGGCAGAAATGCTTTGGAAGGATTTGTTGGAACTGTACACACTTGGAATTGCACCCGCTGTCAGTCACTAATAAATTCAAATTAAAAAGGCTTGAGGCTGACAGCAAAACTACAATTCTAGGACACATTGACAAAAAAAAAAAAAAATCTTTTTGTAAGAGTGGTTAATTTAAGTCATAGAGAAGGATAGGTATCCTTGTTGTGCACTGAACTGCTCCAAGTAAAGTTTTTGAGCATTCTGAGGTGCCAGTCCTGGAATCTTAATGTTCTGAAATGATGTTTTGAAAGATCAAATCTTGCTGGACAAGCATAAGAAATCCAAAAGAGAATGGGAAATTTTGCTTTACATGTTGACTAAGTGATTTTGGTTATCTATGCCAAGGCTGAATCACTGTCATATTGAGGGCTTGAATTAGTTTATAGTTATCATTAGACTGCTTTAAAAAAGCAAATCAAACCAGATCTTTTATATACCTTATTGAAATGGTTTTGTGCATAATGTTGTTTAGGAGAACCTTATTTGACATACAGAGTGGATTTCAAAGAAAAAACTCTTTGTTAAGGGTAAGCCTAAGATTGTATTTTAAAACCAAAATTAATCTTTAGAATAGGGAGAGAGAATCTTTTTCCCTGTTATGATACTGCAGAAATATCCATTCAAAGAGTTTTACTCATTTCTGTGATGCATTTAGTATTATTCTATTTTTATCAAGATAGGTGGTTGTGCTTGGAAGAGCATAGCAATTAATACATTTCTGTGGTTTGAAAGGCATCTAGTCAAAATAAACATTTCAGAAACATGCTTTTCATATTTGCTGCCAAATAAAAATAAAATGATTGCAAAGGGCTAACAGTGAGGCATTGCCTCCAAAATATCCTCTGTCGTTTCTTTGATTGTTTCCTTTATTGCTTTATCATAAAATAATTGTTTTACTTATCCTATGCCAAAAATCAGTCAGTCATTTTAATATAATTTTGTATTTTGTGAACTTACTTTAACTTAATCCACCATCCAGGAGTGAGTATGATGGAGATCTGCAATCACAGCTTTTGAACAAAGCTAATGAAGAAGATAAAAATTGTAGCAGGGCTCTTTCTGTCGTGAGCGCTGTTGTACGAGCAGCCAAAGACCTGTTGCACAGGGCTCTTGCTGTAGATGGTAAGGCTTTGGAAAATTGACCTTCAAAATTTACTTTTCAAAACTTCTTTCTTTGATAGCAAGAGATACTAGTAGAGTATCAGTGATACAAAAATTGTGATTTTTCTCTTTTGCTTTCCAAAGAATATTTTTCTAACCTGTCATTACTGTAGGTATCAAACTGTGAGTAATTTCTAAGTCATTGAGTTGCACTTGAGATATCATAGAGTGATACCTCGTATAAATTTGCTCATCAATTTAGCAAGTATCATATTAAAGCTGGTAAGATTCTTTATTTCCAAAAGATATGCTATGATGGGTCAGTTCCAAATTTTATTGTATGTTTTGCACAGTGGTGGTAATCAGAAAGACTGGTGAATGTAATGCATTTATAAGCATTTAAACATCCATTTTTGAGACATGTAGACATTAGCCTTAAAACTGAATGGTTTTAGGTTGCCATCTTCAGCCATTCTAGTCAAAATGTCCAGAATATTGTATAGTGCTATAGAAATTRATTTGGAGGGCTGGGAGGAGTTTGTGCTAGCTTTTATACCATAGAAAGTATGAACACAGTTTCACAAAATGGCAAAGAATGCAATAAAATTACGCTCTAAGAGGAGGAAATTTTTTAACAGAGAACTGTATATAATGGCTTGTTTATCTCAGGTGAACTTTGCAGGTTTAGAATTTGCCAATGCCTAGATAATGAAAATAATTTGAAGTAAAAACTAGTGTAGAAACTAGAAGTTTAACTCATAAGAAGCAAACCAGAAAAATAAGATGTGTTTTGAACCATGGTACATTTATTAATAATACCTGTGTTGTAATTATCTGTGTTTAGCTGAAGACATTCCAGAACTACTCAGCTCTTCCAGTCTGTTTTCAATGCTGCTTCCCCTCATAATAGCCTACATAGGACCAGTAGCGGCAGCTATTCCCAAGGTATGCTCCTCAATAGAAGTTACTGAAGAATTTTAAGAATGTTATACAAGGAAAAGGTTTACTCTGAAAATCTGAACATGTTGATTTCTTATGATTTCATGAATTAATGGTTTATATTTGACCATGTGACTCACGAATTTTCCAAGAGTCAAGAATTTTAAAAACATGTCATGTTTTAAAAATAGCTTTTTTTTTTTTTTGACTTACATTGAAGACATTATGAAAAAAATACCTTAAGGAAGCGGAGGGAAAGGTGACAGGCTTTAACAGTAGGAAAAGACAAAAAGTTAGAAGGATCTGGATGTGCAACTCATTGATGAATATTGGTGGGATTAAATGGTTTTTATATTATGTAAATCCTATTTTTACAATAAATATCAAAAGCAGCGGTAGCTGTTCGTTAAGATTATTTCTATCAATTTTAGAGATGGGAAGATGTCAGCTATAAATAAAAATATCGTTACTTTTCAGTGGCAATGGATTTTCCATGTGCCTGGTCCGGAACACTCTTGAAATCTATTATTAGATTTACAAATGTCATTAATCCTTAGCTGGTAGACACTATTGCCTTTTATTGCTTTTTCATGAACTGTAAGCTCTCTTCTAACTTCTCTTTAAAGGGCGAGGAAAGAGGACTGGCCACTTAAAATCTAGCAGGTTCATTTCATTAAAAATAGTTTCAAATTTTAGATATCTTCTTACTGTGATGAACTGGAATTTAGAACCAAGTATTTTGCTTTAGAAATGTTCCTCTCCTTTGAAAATGTCATAAAGATTACAGAGAACAATGCGGTTCTTAACACTACATGCATTAAAATATGTTGAATATTTGAAAAAAACAATATTAATGTTATAAAACGAAGTATAACTGGACTATTACTTTAATACAGTATTTTCTTTCTCTCAACTCATGCTTATTTGTTAATGTTACAGCTTTTTAGTGTTAGAGAAGGTGTTTTAGTGAAGGTATCTCAGTTCTTTACAGTTTTTTGTTTCAGTTTTGGCAAGTCTCAAAGAGGAGTATTTGAGATTAATGTAGTGATGCTTTTTCTGTCAGGATTGTGTACATGCAGAGTTGGAAAATGACTGAATGAATTGTGGTAGTGATATTCTGAGGATATCCAAAACAGCCATTGTAGAGAATCGTAAGTTTGTGAGTATTGTTTTCACCCAGTCATAAGTAATACCTTATTGCGTGTGGTGTTATGTTACAGGTTGCTGTTGAGGTCTTTGGCCTAGTACAACAGTTACTTCCTTCTGTGGCAGTTCTGAATCAGAAATACGCCCCTCCAGCTTTTAACCCAAATCAGTCTACAGACAGCACCACCGGAAACCAACCAGAGCAAGGGCTTTCAGCTTGTACTACCTCCAATCACTATGCTGTTGTAGAAAGTGAGCATCCCTATAAACCTGCCTGTGTTACGCACTATAAGGTAAGCATCATTTCTAAGTGTGCGTGCAGTTTCTTAAAAGTTTTTGACACGTGGGTTTTGTTTCGTCAACATGTACTATCWGAAAAATTGTTGCCATGGATGATAGTTCATATTGTCTGATATAGGAGACAGTTTCCTATATTATTACTGTACTGCTTTCTGGAGAAACCTCTGTTTGTCCAGTAAGTGTAGTGAAAAATACAGTGGAAGCTAGTGTAATTTTAACCCCCTAATGCAGGTATCTACTGCAAGTCTGTAAATTTGCTCAGTCGTAGATTTTCCTACTGTCATGCACAGTTTCTTTGCTCTAACTGTACAATTGTAGAAGTTGGAAGTCTTTATGTATACATTATCTAATTGTATCTCAAACTTTCTTACCTAATGCTAAAACAATGCTTTGTAAAAACACCTAACGTCAATTCTACTCAAATTAATACGCATTATAGCGTAGGGATCCCTATGCTGGCTGTTGCTGGTCTGCCAATTTAAATTCTTCATTAATTACTTTCACTTGGACCATGATTTGGCAGTGCAGAAGTCTCTGAAGTCCTCTTAACTGTGTTAAGTCACTCTGAGTAGGATTCATGCTGCCTTACATGGATGACTATTGCAATAGTTGGGGTGATTGGTTGAAGGATCAGGAGCACAGGTAGTGTTTTCCTCAATCCCTTCAGTGGCAGGGAAGTATGCTGAAAGGAACAGGAAAACACACCTGATCAACACGTGGTCAGAGGCTGGTGCCATCGGTGGAATCTTGACTTTCTTGATCATGGGGAGATTTACACCGCACCGGGCCTGCTGGTGACAGATGGAGTTCAGCTGTCTCACGGGGAAAAGGATTCTTGCTCATGAGTTGGCGGGGCTCATCGAGAGGGCTTTAAACT
>JAYKAV010002819.1:255677-408667 GCA_035582835.1 Phoebastria nigripes | reverse complement strand
ATACTGTGTTCAGTTTTGGGCCCCTCACTACAAGAAGGACATTGAGGTGCTGGAGGGTGTCCAGAGAAGGGCAACGAAGCTGGTGAAGGGTCTGGAGAACAAGTCTTATGAGGAGTGGCTGAGGGAACTGGGGTTGTTTAGCCTGGAGGAAAGGAGGCTGAGGGGAGACCTTACCACTCTCTACAACTACCTGGAAGGAGGTTGGAGTGAGGTGGGTGTTGGTCTCTTCTGCCAAGCAACTAGCGATAGGACGAGAGGAAATGGCCTCAAGTTGTGCCAAAGGAGGTTTAGATTGGACATTAGGAAAAATTTCTTTACTGAAAGAGTGGTTAAACATTGGAACAGGCTGCCCAGGGAAGTGGTGGAGTCACCATCCCTGGCAGTATTTAAAAGACGTGTAGATGAGGCGCTTAGGGACATGGTTTAGTGGGCATGGTGGTGTTGTGTTGATGGTTGGACTTGATGATCTTAGAGGTCCTTTCCAACCTTAATGATTCTATGATTCTGTGATTCTATAAAACTAGATTTTCCTCAACATCAATAGAGAAAGGGTGTTTTTTCTAGTTGAGTAAAGGGCTGAGGCATAAATTACATGCCTGAGAGAGAAATCCTGTGTTTCAGTTCTTGAAATAGTGAGTTCTGCAGTCGCATTGATTCCACGACTGTAAATCCAGAGGTAGCAAACCTGGAATCATGTAAGAGCTGGAGGAGGTCATTAATTACTATTCTATTATTCCACTTGCTTGTCATGTGAGACAGCAAGACGTCCACTGCAGAAAACGTAGTTACATGATCTTCCTGATGCAACGGTGCTTATTATTGTTCTAAAAGTTTATGGAGCTCATCTGAAGCCTTAGGCTTAGTTGTTACTGCTTTTGACTTTCTGTAGCTATATGCTATCATACTGCAGGCCATATTCACAAGTGTGATTCAGCTGCTGTGTACTTTTCTAGGATTCCACAAAACAGATGTTGAATGTTTTTTTTGAAGTTTGCATTTAAAAAGGTATTTGAGAGTTAAATGTTTGTAGTAGTCTGTGGTGGTTTTGTTTAATGATCCTGTGCAGAGTTCTTAAAAACAATCACAAATGGTATCATAAGCGCAAATACTTAATCTGAACGTAAGTTATAATACATGATTATAGTTCAGTAAGGTSTAAAACATTTCAGGTATATCTGAATTTCAAAGAATAAATTAGGTTAATGTTAATCTGAAGCATATCAAAACAACTGTACAGAATTACATAATTGAATCACTTTCATAGCTTAAAGCGTTAAAACCAAATGGAAATGAAGAAATAAATGCAAAACAAAACAAAAAAACAAAACAAAACAAAMCAAAAACACCACCCCCAAAACTTGCACATAATTAGACTATTGTTTTGTTTTAGGTGACTTTTCCTGAATGTGTCAGGTGGATAACAATAGAGTTTGACACTCAGTGTGGCACTGCTCAATCAGAGGATGTTCTTCGTTTACTGATTCCTGTCAGAATTGCACAGAGTCTGGGATTCGGACCAAAGCATGCTTCTGTTCATGAAAACCTTAATTCATGGATAGAACTGAAAAAATTCTCTGGATCTTCAGGATGGCCTACCATGGTATTAGTATTGCCAGGTAATAAATAGATACTGCAATAATTTCTAGTACTGTAAATTATTAAAATAATGAAAGAAAGTTTGATTTTTTTTCTGCAAAATTATTTTAGAAAACAAAGTTGAAAAAGTATCTTCATCCAAGCTGGCAAGAGTTCATTATGAGCCATTGGTTGTACATCAGTAGATCCTATTAGGTTTCTCGTTTCTGTGTGTTATTCATGGGTTTACTTTACATGTTACATATAAAGCCTAGATTTCATATATGCTTACATAGAAGAAACATACAAAAGGAGGAGAAATATTAAAATTTTGTTTTTATTTATGTATCCTTTTACTTCCTATAAGGAAATGAAGCTCTTTTTTCTCTGGAGACTGCGTCAGACTATGTGAAGGATGAAAAGGCTTGTTTTTATGGTTTCAAATGTTATGCAATTGGATATGAATTTAGTCCAGGATCTGATGAGGTAAGGAAGAATTGAAATGGCTACATTTGCTGCACCTATTAATTCTCTCCTGTAAGGCCAGGTTTTCTGGTAAAAATAATTGTATTTCTACTTCTGACTAAATAACATTAGCAAAATATTTTTAAATTAATTTCATACAAGATTTTAACATTTTTTTCTTACCGACATTATTTGTTTGGAATTCTTTAATCTGAATGTTGTTGGGATAGCTTTTTGTTTGTTTTGGTTTTTTTTTTTTAATAACTGTGACAGTCTGCAAATACATAGCATGATTTTATCTAGTATGTCAATGGGATATGAAATTTCCTAAAATTCTGACCTAGTCTTCCATCATAAATCCAAAGGATTGGCACTTTCAGATACACAATGATTCATATTTTACTGTCACTGCCAATTATGGGATGACAAACTTGCAATATTTTTCCAGTATTCACTCATACCAGAACTCTCAGACTCCCTGGAAATGCTGTGCTAATTTAGGCAACCTGGGATTTTGCACACAGGTGACCTCATCTTGCCTTTAAGGACATGAGTTGTTTCCACTGCTGTTTCTTTGTTGCAAAGGGAAGATAAAATTTCTTCACGTCCTTGGGCCAGTTCTTTATTTTAGTTTATTTTAAGAGATTACTGAAAATACTTAATATGCTTTATAATAACTCCAGAAAAATAGCCCTTCCCTTATCTTGGGAGTCTTTGGGCCTATTGCTTCACGTGAACTTCACAAGGTCTGCATCTTGCTTACACTACAACCCTCACAGAAGATTTACCTCATCTTATTCCTGGATTCTGCTCAAGCTAAATCATGTCTTCAGGTTTTCAAAATGTGAGATTCTTTGGAATTTCATAACATACCAGATAATAAAACATACCATAAGATTATTCGCTATGATGGTCTTATTGGCTTGCAGCAAATCAGATTTACAAATCCTATAGATAATCTAACTAATCTATGATTGAGTAATAATAATTTTTGGTTAAGCAGAAAAAAGATGCAGATTCATCAATTTTTTTGGAAAGCATTTACAAACAAAGCTGCTGGCAGGTTTTTAACAGTTAGTGCTAAAACATGCTATGTTAACTATATCATCTAAAGAAAAGTTACAAGTAATTGTTTTCAGACATACCTTTTTATAGCCCAAACACTCTAATTTGAAGTTCTATAAATAGAAAAGCAAGTTTTACAATGTTTAAGCTACCTTGCATCTCAGGACTAAAGCCTCCATAAGTAACTTAAGTAATTGGACACACAGTTCAAGTTTCTTGTTCTTTTGGAAACCTTGTGATGACAATTTTCTGAAGTGTTACCACTGKTAGAAGCAGCAGTGTATGTTCTGGTGACCTCTGTGTTTTCTCTAGCTTAAAGGAGCAAAGTATCAGTAAGACCTCATTCAAGTCAGTGGGATTAATTTTTGCACATTTGATTCTCTCTCCTTCCAAAGGACAAGCTTCTGGTACCATTACCTAACTATAATATACTGAATGACATTCCTTGTTAGGGAAGTCTCTGCAAAAACTGGAAGGTATCATTGAGTGTGAGCAAGTGCATCAAGGAATCGGGTGTAGTCAAACTATTAAACTTTGTTTAAACTAGAATTTTTGCAAAAATTATAGATTGATGCTTTGATGAATGAAAAGGAAGGCTTTTTGTTGGTCATTATTAAATCTACAAAATATATGCAAAAACTGCCTTCTGCATAAAGGGTGTTCACACAAACTGTCAGGTGGGTTGATCCACATTTCACATCTTTACTTGTTTGCTATTTCAGAACCTGTTTGTTTTGAGTCCTAAAGATGCAGTTTATCAAGGGTTTAGTTTAAAATGCATTTTGGAGATTTTTCAGTCTGCTTGGGAGTCTCGGAGAATACAAGGCAAGTCTAGGGTTACTGATTTTGAAGGCTCTTTCCAAAAAAAGGATTTTTGGCCTACTTTTATATATTGCTAGTTTCTGTAAGTCTGCCTAGAAGATCCATCAGATGAAGGTTTCCCATCTCCCCCACTGTTTTTTGGTGTTGGGCTTGTTTGTTTTCCCTCCATGAGAGGCATCTGTCAGAGGTGTGCTGAACCACCCACAGATTTGTTTAAAATTGGTGTTAGTGTCAACACCTTTTTGTGAGCAAAGTTAAAGCGGTTGTGCCTGTATGTAGCTGGGACAAGTTGAAGGGAAAATATCAGATACATTTCTTTATGGTTTAAAAAGTAGCTAACAACCTCCCTAGCCATACTGTTCTCCCCCCATTACTTGCACCCAGCCTCCTTCCCTGTATTTGAAAACTGGGTGCGTGGTCTGTTCTTTTTTTTTTTTTTTTTTTTTTTTTTTTTTTTTTCTCTTGCGAACAGGGTTGAAAGACACTGAGGAAGAGACTTTCATGCGTTTTCAGTGATGAGTCTGGTGGGAGGGAGGGGGAGTCTTCTCATTCCCTAGAACAGCAGCGTCAATGGGAATAAATAACTTTCCAGTGTGAATACAAGGGAGTAACTGTCAAGGGCTTCTCCCAGGATTTAGAATGGAGAAAGGGAAATCATGGAATCTTTTTCCCATCCTTGCCTCTCCAACTAGAGAAAGGGAAGAGGAAAAAAGTTATGAACAGTGCTACCTTTAAACAAGATGAGAATGTGAGCTTATGTGGTATGTATATACGTACAGCTTACAAGAGGCATTGCTTTGCAATCCAAATATGTATCAGTAGGGGTTTTTTTATTAGGAAGTTCCCTTTCTCTTTAACATTACAGACAGAAGGCAATTATAATCTTCAGATGTTCTTACTAGGCTACCAGAAGCATGGTAACCCATTTATTAATACTCTTACCTAGTTGAAACTGTTCTAAAAATTTGATACTCTGGTCCATGTTACAGCAAAACATGACAGTCTAGCTGTTTGGCAGGAGCAATATCACTGAGAAACGTCAAACTGGAACACACAATATCTCTTAGGATAAAGCAGTGTCAGGGAAATGCATTCATTGTCCTATTTTCTGAGACACTGTTTTAAAATTTGTTTCAATTTGAAGGGCATTATTCAGCTGGAGAAAGAATTGGCCAATTTAGGAGGATCATGTGCAGCAGCTTTGATGAAGAAAGATCTAGCGCTTCCTATTGGTAAGTCATACTCAAAGAACATACTTTGTTATTTCATCATTGTTTCGGGTTTTCTGAATGAATACTACCTTTAAGTCTTAATGTTGCTTTCAGTTAGAGATGATCATACAAAATTGATTCTTAAAATTGAATTAATCAAACAAAATAATAAAGAGGTATTGTTTTCTGCTTACACTGTTCCCTTCATGTGTGTATGGGGAGGAGGGAAACCTGGTCATTTAAATCTGAACCAACTCACCCCATCCACAGGTAGTGTATCAGTGTACGAGCAATGTCCTACAGTTTCTTCGTGGTACTTCACAAATGTGCAGGTATCTTATTTGTATTTCTCTTTCACTTTTTTTTCTCCCGGCACTCCACACCTTTCTGAATGAAAAATACCTGCAGCATTGAATTGTAAAATTTAAAATTACTTGTTTAAAATTGAAAGTGACCATTGCGTCTGTAGACCTAATAGCCTAAAATATTTCTGCTGTAGTTTTTTTTTCTTACAATTACAAAAAAAAACATTACATACTTTTACAGCAGATGCAGCGAATAAAAGTTTACAGTAACCAAAATGCAATTTAAAATGTAAGGAAAAATATGAGTTTATGAAAATTAATGGATACAGAGATTGAATTAGAACTTTCTAATGATGTAGCCATATTCTGTGTAATAGCATTTCTCCTAATTAACATTAATGTATAGGAAAAATAGGCTCATAATCTATAGTAGGGTATCTTTTTGATCATTTTAATTTAGGAGCACAAACAAGAGCTCAGATATTGTTAATGAGACTGGAAGTGTGTATTAATGAGCAGGAGGGCACTGATCAGTGTGCAGTTATAACCACAAAACCTGATTTGAATTTTTTAACCCGGTATTTTGCTTGTGTATTTGAATGCACAGATTTCTTACTTTATGTTGTAAATAGGCACCTCAATTGCACTGGTAGATCTGTATTTCTCTCTCAAAAGTACAGGCAATTCTATAGTTTAAATAGTGCCCTCTTCTGTTATCCTCCAAACAGCTGCATTAACTTCTTAGTTTTGTTGACTTCCCTAGCACCCATTTATCCTGCTGTTCCCCTATGCAAAAAAAAAGAAGCTGAAATTGAAATGCTTCTAACTTAATTTCCCAGGTTTTCTAATACTTCATATTTCTCTCTAAAGAGGTTTTTTGTTTTGTTCTATTTTTGAATGTCTAAAACAAGAAGAGAAAGTAGGTGGTACACAGATTGGCTTTATATGCTTTCAGGCAGAAGGAATTTGAAATAAAACATGCAGTTGAGTTACCTATGCAGTCTCAGCCACCTATAGAAGTGGTTGTGTATGATCTGCAAGAGGGGAGGGATAGGTGCATTGCCTGTAAAGAGTTTCCTGATTACTGACATAATTACAATTGATTCATCTGATCGTTTACTTAACACCAAGTCAAGGACTCCAGCCAAGTCTGTTAGTGTTGCTGATAATATTACAAAGCTAATGACAAACAGGCATCATACGTGTGCATTGTTTCTCTACAAGACCAATGGACCCTGTGAATAAACAAAACTGATGAATTATAGGCAGCAGTGGTAGGGTTTGCAGATGTAAACCACTGTGCAGCCTTTTTAAGATGGATTTCAGTTGTCTGCAATTTTGTTTTGTTTAAGTGTTTTGCTTGGCATCTCAGAAAAACAATGTGGCAGGAAAAGAGGTAAAGTGTGGTTTTCTAGAGCAACATTTAAATGACTTAGTATCACACTACTTTTCCTTTTTCTGCATTCTAGATTATGTATCTTCTACCTTTTGCTGCAAGTGAAATGGTGTCTTAAAAAATACCATATTACTGCCATTGCTCATATGCAGAGCAGTATCTTACTAGTGGAATGGAGTGCCCTTTAAGAAAAACCTATATAATCATATAAAAGACTGTCTTGTAATGCATACACACAAGAAGGCCCTTTGTGTTAGACATTTCATACTTTATTTTATAATTTCTACAATTTTACCTTTGTTCCATGTGTGGATGTATACAGGCTAAAGAAAGTAACCTAAGAAAAAGGCTCACTCCAGAAAAGAATTAGCAACTTAACTTAAAATGCCTGAACTTTGGCATTTAGAAGTTAGGCATCTGTATCTAAGCTAGTAGCTCTGACCTTCTTTTAGAGTTAATGTAGACATCTTCAGAGGTTGGTTCATGTCATCCTAAGATGAAGATGTAAGAAAAATGAAATTAGTCACCTAAAGGAGGAGCCTGTTTCTCCTCCATTTGCTATAAAGAAGTCTTGTAATATCTAAGTCTGAGCTCATTATCTCATGCTTCACAGCCCAAAAGTAGGTGAAGTAAATCCTGCTCTATTTCCCAGATACTCTTTAGACCTCTGGATCCAACTAAGTGCTCTTAAAACCTGGCGATTTTAATGAAGACAATAAGAAACTTCCTGAATGTGGCAGAATTTTAAGAAAAGGAAATAGGAAACACATGGTTGAAAATTCTCACCAGGTATATTTGTGGAAGGTTGTGCAAAGGGCGTCATAGGAGTGGAAAAAAAAAAAAAAAGACTTGTCTGGAAACTTTCTGTCAAGGAAAATTGAACTGACTTCAAATCAGAGTTAATAGTTGGTACTGGCATCTTGTAGGACCCTTCCATCTTCAGCTTTATTTGCATGATTTATCTTGGTCTATTGACTTTAAGGAGGTTGTCCTTCACAAAGACCTTGCTTTTCAATAATTGTTATAGTGGGTATATTCTGTATACAAGTAGCCAAATACTTGTATAAGTGTTCCTCTAGAACCCTTAGGAAAAAAGGTGTTTTGAAAGGACATCAAGAAGGCTTTTAGCCTTTTTTGCTCCGAAGGAAGATGGACCAGACAGTGATTCCTTCATGTATTAGGAAAACTTTATCTTTGAAAGTACACCCAAACACTCTTTGAGTTACCACATTCAAAAGGTCACACTTCCTCCTTGCCAGTTCCCCAAGACTCAAATTTAAGATACTTCTTCCCAAGAGAGAGATCTGGTCTGTGACCAAGATCTAACTTAAACAGCAATGTGGGATTGATCAGTGTATTTAACATTATTACTTACTAATTGTTTCAAATTTGGTAGAAGTTATTTCTGAGAGCAGAGTTTTTATATATCTTTATTTCTTTGAATTTTAAAAATGCCTTAGGACTTGATTCTTCTCATTTCTCTTTCTCTCTTCTTACTAGTAGAATTGCCTGACATGTTTTTGAGAGAGAGTAGAAATATGGTAACCTTACCTGTTTTACTTTACTTTTCTGTTAAAAGACTGTGTTTGGCAATTCTGGTCACCCTGGAATCAGACTTTTGAGTTGCATTTGTGAGAAATAAATATTGTGTAATAGAATGTATTTGAGTTTTATGTTCTAGGAGGAATCATAATTTACAAAATTGTGCAGAGTTTATCAGGTTTTCAAATACTGTCACTAGGGTAAGTTCTTAAAAGGGAGCAGCTGGTGCATACTCATAGGTACTGCTTCCCAGAAATCATCTTGACCTCCCAAAATCTTTTTCTGAAAATATCTAGTCACATCCAAAGATTTGCCATACATACTGTCTTGGAGATAAGAAGACAAGTACCAAATTTTTGTTTTGTGTAACGTATATTGTTTATTTGCTTGTGCACTGAAAACACAGTACTGCATGTTTACTATGTTACTTGAAAATATTAATCTTTCAACTGCTGGTTAAAAATGTTACACATCATCTTGCAAACTTAAATTTTGTAATATAAAATGCTTCACTAAACAGAATTGAATTTCACATTCCATCATATGTAGCTAAATGTCAATATTATTGTTATGAAAAATAAGTTTATTTTTTGTCGTGAAAATAAGTTCTATTTTTACAGCAGGTAATGAATTTGAAGAAGATCTTGAGATTCTTGAAGAGGCTGCTTTACAGGTATACAGCTGGTTTTTTCTTCCATTGCAACATACTTCAGCACATAATTGCATTGAAACTTTTTGACTGCCACAGAAGAAAATCACTTGTAAGGTTTTTATAATAGGAGGGTATCTGGCTTATTATAAAACAGTTTAAGAAAGTCTTACAGAAGTTTAGTATTTACATTAAATCTTTTTTAAAAATAAATCTGCTTAGGAAAAAATGCATAAAATATCACAGAGGAAGTTAGATGACCAAATATATTTCAAAATATATAGGTGTCTGGCTTAGGTTGCATGATTTAACAAATTTTAGATGTTACCAAAATTAATCCTGCACATGTCTTTGATTGCAGAAATAAAATCACGTTCTCAGTTGAATGGTAACATTTATCAAGTCCCAAATAATATGATTGCAGTTGTTCTGAATTGGTGATATATTTTATTTGTTGTGATGTGAGCTAACGCTGGTCAGTAGCTCCCTAATTATAGCCCCTAGCTGATGATGCACAGTGAAAAAGGAGTTTTCACATTCTGTCTCTCTCTCCTAATTATCTTCAGGGCAACTGTTTTGAAATTTAGTTGTCACAGTACTTGTTGGAAAAACATACCAGTGCTACAGTATGACATCATTGCATAGGCCTTAGATGACAGAACAGTAAACAGAAACTGTTTAGGACGAATCAGATGTTCCTTGAAAGAAATATTTTTTTCAGCAATCTGTTCTTGGGACCCACTGTGTTCTAATTCAAAACATGAGCTGGGAGTGTGCATGCAAGTAATGGATTCATTTTTGCTTTTAGTCCTGTCTGTTAAATATTTTATGCATCTTTCTACCTTCCTTCCCTTCTTGCAAAGAAGGGATTTCTTTTACTTTGTCTCACCCAAAAATATCTTTCTTAAGAGATCTGCCTTTCTATAATTTATATCTCTAGCCTTTTATTTTCTTTTGGAACATGCTCATTGGTCATGTGTTCAGCATGGCTCTCTTCACTCTTCTCCTGGTCACAATTCAGCAGTTTAGGATACTCTAAACATGGAAGTTCATGTTACCTTATTCTTTCTTCCAGAAATTCTCTCTCAACTTAAGCTCATTTAATCTCATTTGACATAAATTATTGTTTTATAGACTGAACTGACTTTTTTTTTTTAAACTTTCATCAGAGTAAAGTTTATCCACTCTTCTCCTACTTGAATGGTTTTTAGTGCGCAAAATATCTGTGCCAGTTGTGTCATATTATGGGAAAGTGTCTACATGTAAGATACTGAAAAGCTGTTTTATTTCTATCCTTTCATCCCCACTCCAACCCCCGCAAAAAAAAGGTGTGCAAATCTCACTCCGGCATTCTTGGGAAAGGCTTGGCACTATCTCACTCACCAACCATTTTGGAAGCTCTTGAAGGAAATCTTCCACTGCAGGTACAAAGCAATGAGCAGTCATTTCTGGAGGATTTCATTGCTTGTGTACCAGGATCAAGTGGTGGACGACTTGCAAGGTAAAAAGTTTGTGTGCTGCATGAATAAACCCATTACTTTATAGTTGTAATGTTTAAGTTTTGCAACAAAATAGAAAATACTTAGTTATGTGTTAAATTTCAAGACCTGTGCACTGTTGCTTGTCTATACAACTAGCTATAGAACTTCAATAGTTACATCAAATATTAGTTAAGTAAAACTATTTGACCATATTGTTTCTATTAATATATTAGGTAAAAGCATTTAAGTATTCAGACCTTCTGCATCCTTTCTTAGCTGGAAGTCATTTTTGTACAGAGTAAGAATTTATTTTTTGGGGGCCTGTAAGAGATTTTAATATTAAGCGTTTGCCTTTGCTGTAGGTGGCTTCAGCCAGATTCATATGCTGATCCTCAAAAAACATCACTGATTTTGAATAAGGATGACATTCGATGTGGTTGGCCAACTGTTATTACAGTACAAACAAAAGACCAGTACGGGGATGTTGTTCATGTTCCTAATATGAAGGTAATTATTGTCATGTTGGCTATTCTTATACTTCATCATGCCTTCTTTTAGTATTTGTTGTAGATATTCCACAGAATAGTCCTGTATAGGGCAGAAAGTGGCCTTCAGTAGTCAGACTTTCTTACCTCTAAATCCACAAAATTATCAAATTCTGTATTATGCCAACACCATTTCATGCAATTTATAGCTTGTCTGTAGTGAGTTACACATGTGTAGCTTGTATGTAATGAGGAATGTGGAAATAATCAGTTGTAGACAATGTTTGATGGTGGTGATGTGCAAGGTGACAAGAATCCATTTTTTAACTTGTAAGCCAGGAAAGAGTATTATAAATTTTAAACTGAATAAATGTGATGGAAAAAAGAATCAGAAGCACATTGATGGACCATTTTATAGTCACTTTATTTTAGACTAGAACAACAGCACTTCCCCCTTTTCTGTTTCTAATATTTGGAAGTTCCTGTAGTTTGTTTGTTTGTTTTCCTGTTGTTGTTGTTAAAGTACTGGAAAGGAAATATTCATGACAGCCTCAGGTAGAACTGGAAAACCCTTGCAGGCTTTGGAGTAAAACCCATGGGATATGTATAAAAGTTGGCTGCTTGATTTGAAGTAGCAAAGCATGCAAACAAAACAAATTGAACACAAAATGTTTTTCACATTGTTTTAATAACTTAGGTTACGTCTGTGTTTTTAAGCCCACTATTACTCTGGAGTAGTAAGAATATTTTCTAGACTTGCTTTTCTTCAAGCCCAAAAGTAGGTGAAGTACCTTATACAAAGGCATAATTCCTGTCATAAGAACTCTCAAATCTATTCTTTGTATAGGATGTAATAATCGAGAGTTATCTTACAGTGAGCCGTAAACGCATTAATGAACTGTGAGTCTATAACAGCAACACAAGAATCAGTCACAAACACAGCTTGATTACAATTTAAATGTGTGGTTACTGACTTAAATGTGTGACAAAGGAAGAAGAAAACTTTTTAAGTAGTGATTTTACTCTACCAATCAGGAAAAGGATATGTCAAAATATACACATAAAAATTGTTGCTGGATTTCTTGTTTAATTACTATTTTTCTTCATTAATCTATTAAAGTAAAAATCTTAATTCAATTTAATCATTCTGTTCGACTCATTCAGTGTGCAATGTGCTGACGTAACTACCAGTAAATTAAAACAGCATATGAAATCTGCAGCAATTAAATGCATTCTGTTGCAGATTTAGGATGAGTAGTGAGTAAACTTATTTTCCACATAGTCTGTTCTTTCTCAGAAAACTAAGTACAGCTGAGTCTGTTACCTGCACTAATGGAGGTCTGTGGTATCTCTGGGGAAAAAAAAGTCAGATAAAATATGTGTTAAATGTGCTGATGTAGTAGGGTGGCAGAGCTAGCCAAGATCCAATCTGGCCACTGCTGATCCAGATCTAGCAGGCACTGATGACTCACTCTGAAACCTGTGCACTCATTTGGAAGGCTTTCTTTCCTACTTTGTAGCATTTTCTGTTGCGGGAAGACTTAGCTAGGCATACCAGACTACGTGCTGCTTCCCAGGGAGTGCTCTGGGACTGGCAGAACTGACACTGGCCCTTACTGACCATGTGCAAAGTCAGTTGGGTGCTTCTCTCCTGTACGTTTACATTTTTCAGAGATGCTGTGCTTGGCTTTGCAAAGTGTTAAGTGTAGACACATAGGTTTTTGACACAGCTGGATTTACAGTGAGTGCTCTAAGCACTTTGTCACTGTACCGTATCAGATCTAAAAGAATATGTGTGCGTGTTTTCTCCCTAAATCATCTTCTTTATTCCATCTCTTATTGCAGGTAGAAGTCAAAGCTATTCCTGTTTCTCAGAAAAAAACATCTCTGCAACAAGAACAAGTTAAAAAGGTGCAACGGATACCAGGGAGTCCTGCAACAGCTGCTTCCCCTAGCAGTGATATGACCTTTGGAGGACTTCCTTCACCAAAGCTTGATTCTTCGTATGAGCCAATGATAGTAAAAGAAGCTCGATATATTGCTATTACAATGATGAAGGTAAATTGCTGTCATTTTAGCAATATAACTATACAATTCAGCATTCAAAGTGTGTAAAGGTATGCAAAGGAGAAGGAAAAAAGTATATTTCAGTTTGGTCACAATCTAAAAATACATTAATTACAAATTAATTATATTTAAGTTCAGCAGAAAACTAGGTGCGTCAAAAGGGCCAATTGCCTGAACTGTAAAGCAGTTATAAACTGGATTAGCATTTAAAAAGAAAAGTTGTCTTTGATTTTGATTACACTGATTAACAAACTAGTCTGAGTCACTCAGGAGAAATGAAAACAGCTATTGAAATGGTGGAGGGGAAGTCAAACCAATGTATCCATGTAGAGTTGGAGTGTTGCAGTGAATCTATATTAAAAACTATAACTGGTGAATGTAGGAAAAAATAGGAGCTCAGCATAGTAAAAAGACCATATGAATGATTTGTGTATCAATGCATAAATATTAAACATCATCTGTTGAAATTAGCCACTGTCAAATGGATCAGCTCAGAGACTTGCCAGCAAGTTTTTAAAGAGGTGAAAACTGAACAGTTAGTATTGATTTGAGTATATTTTAGAACCCATGATATATTTACATATATATATAACATTGACACGTTAAGAGATGTGATGTGATGTGTGTAACTAGCAGTTAGACAACTTAATAAGACATGATTAATCAGGAGTTAGAGAAGGATAATACTTAGTATAATCAATATGGACTTTATGGGGGGGGAATGAGCAAACTAGCATTTTCTACAGAGGATAGTGCTGCAGTAGCTATGTGTAAATAGTGCAACTGGCTACTAAATAGTGTCTTAATGGATCAATGAAGGAACTATGAAATAAATATGGTGTACAACAAATGGCTTAAAAACTTGTTAAATCACATGTCTGAAAAGATATTTAGAACCAGGGAGTGTGTATCAAGGAGACAAGTGTGGTTTGCTTGTTTGTTGTTTTTTTGGGGGTTTTTTTTTGTTTGTTTTGGGTTTTTTTGGTTGTTTGTTGGGGGTTTTTTGTTTTTTTTTTTTTTTGGGGGGGGGTACTGCAAAGATCACTTCTTGGCTTGATGTTGCTTGGTATTTTTACTAGTGACTTGAGGGGGGGCAGGAAATGCATTATTTATTCAAAGTTGGAACTTAGATGGGATTTCTGATAACCATTGTCCACCGGCACCTGCTGCTGCTTTTCCAGTAATAGGTATTAAACCTGCTCACACAGATGTTACAGTGGCACATCTTGCAATGCATTAGATACTCTGGAGTAACTGACTGTGGAGCAAGTGCAAGGTGTCCAGAAATTAACCTTGAGATTTGATAGACGCTTTGAGTGAGGAATGCTTGATGTTAGCTAGTTGTAATAAATTTTAACTTGAATCAGGCTAAGATAAAAGTGAAGAAGTAAAAGACACAAACCAAGGTAAAACACAAAAAGTGTCTGTCTCTACTTGTTGAAACATGCTTGGCTTCTATATTTAAGACCTTTTTGGGTTCCTTTCAGAATAAGTCTTTTCCATCCAAAACTCTAACTAACTGAAGAGAGCTGATATTTTGCTGCTTAAATTAAGGACTGTCTGACATTGTGGGAAATGCAGATGTGTTACCTGCTGTTCTTGATTAGCTTATTAACAACTGTACCGATTCAAGAAAGTGTAAAAATTCTCTTCTACTTCCCTCCCTGCATTACTGAGCACACTCATTTCAGTGTAAAATGCAGATGTCCCCTGACCTTTTCGTTTTATACCAGCCTGCATGTTGTACTAGTACCTGATAGAAACATCCAAATATGATTAGAAACTGTAGCTTCTCACCTCATGACAATAAATTGATGTGTTTGGGGGACTGACACCCAAAACCTCATCTTGTATAGAGACCCAAAATGGCTGATCTGCATGTATATTCAAATGTTCTTATTTGTCCTCTTTTCCCCCTGTTGTTTTTGATTTTATATGGGAATCTGATAACTCAGCAACCATTGCAGCCCAGAGATATTCTTTTTGAGGTACTTTGTGAGGTTCTGGGTCTACCATTATCTACTTCTTATGGGGCTTTTCAGTGCAGTCATTTCACAAGAAACTGTTGAAAGTAAACCATTTTGTTTCTAGTGGGAATCAATGGAAATATCACCTCAATATAGAGGGAATTTCTTCTTCACTTTGAGTAGAAAGAAAGAGGATCCAAAATTCTATTGATAAATCCACTGGGCTGGTTTGCAGTTTTTGACCTGCAACACATTTGCTTTTTTATCTTCACATGGTCTTCAATGCACTGTCTGCTGATCTCAAAACTACTGTATCCCATATATCTTCAGATTTCCTCAAGCCAAGCACCAGCCAACCATGTCCACAGTGGTAAGAGAGGCAGTGTTTGGCCTATTGGTGGCAATAGCATGAGTTGTTAGGTATTCTGGACCTTGTTTTTTATGTCGCCATCTCCCCTCCTCTTCAAATAGACATTTTAAAAGATTTCTGCGGCCAGGCAGGACAGTGCCATCTTGATTGCATCTTGTGCTATAGACAGTGTACACTTACTGGCAGGTCATGGGATAGAGCATTTTTCAGGTACTTTCAAGGAATTTATCCCTTTTTCTGCCAGTCTGCAGAGCTTGGTAAAAGAGTTTCAGGAGGATCCTTTATTGATGAATCTAGAGATGTCTAACTCCCCAGGGCAAATAACTAGGATTGTGCTCACTGCCTACATTTGGAAGCTATAGAGATAGGCTACAGAAAACGTTGGAAAAGTCCTGGCTCTCAGACAGCTCAAACTAAAAACTCGAGAATCTTGGGGATTTCCGCACGTTGGCGGACAGAGCCCAGATTATGTCAGATAAGGCAACTGTTTGCATTGCTTGAACTGTATCTGATTTTCTGTGCTGGGAGAAGAGTGAAATCTAGCCTTTATAACTGGTATCTTATATACTATATGCTTTCTGAATGGCATATGGCTTCTTCCCAGCTGTTTAAGGGGTGTTTTCTAAATTTCACTTAAGCTATTTAATGATCTGACAGCATTCTCTGAAATTCTCACCCCCGTCCATGCTCAGAACAGATGTATGCACTGTCTTTCAATTTACAGTGATTACTGAAAAGCTTCCTTTCTTTTTTTTTCTGTGACATATCTTTAGTTTATCATGATTTGTTCTATTTTAAGGCAGTGATTTTGTAACAGTTTAGGCTTATCTATCCCATCCATCTTCTGGAAAGCATACGGTCCCAGGCTAGACGAGGGAATTAAACTGGCATAAACTATTTACTTCTATATTTTTAAGGTTAGTTTTCTACTGGATCAGTAGTCTTAGCATAGACACTGGCATTTGCATGGGAGGCTATAGAGAAGGCAAAGTCAGACTCTTCTTGGACTTGCACAGGGAAAGGAGATGGGGCAGTGGACACAATTGGTGAAAAGGGAAATTTCGGTTACATATTAGGAGAAAAAAATTACAATGAGAGTTGTCAAACACTGGAACAGGCTGCCCAGAGAGGCTGTGGAATCTGTCTTTGGGGATACTCAAAACTTGACCGGATACACCCCTGAACAAGCTCACCTAATTTCTAAGTTGGATGTAATTTTTGAGGGTGGCTCTACTTTGAGCAGCGGGGTGAACTCTATTATCTCTGGAGGTTTCTTCCAACTTAAATTGTTGTGTACTTCTATGGTGTGCAAAATTATGAGAGCGATATGGTGATATCATGCCAGTACAGACTTAGATTGACTTAAACCGTCATGGGGCTGTATCCCTTAGATGCTATGTGGATATTTGTGCCTACAAGGAAGTTGAAATCTAGCTTATTAAAATAATTCAAAGGGTTTTTATGCAAGTGAGATTGGAAGAGATTCAAATACTTGACTGTGAACAAAGCTTTTGTTAGCAATAAATATCTTTATTATCTGAATAATGGCAATTTAAAGGGAAAGTGAAGATACTTGTTTCATGTATGTACATATGTGTGTGTGTGTTTCTCTCTCTGTTTTGGAATTGGTTTCTGGTTCCCTGCTCAATGCTTCTGGTGAGTGTAAAAATTAGATTAGTATGTTCTTTGAGAAAATACTCTGCTTTCTTTTATTCATTACTTTAGTGTAATTGATAATTGTTGATTCTATGTTTGTTGAATTTCATCTGTTTGTAGGCATATGAAAATTATTCTTTTGAAGAACTACGCTTTGCTTCACCAACACCAAAGAGGTAAACGTTGAAGAATTACTTTTTAATAGGGACTAAAATTAATATGTCCTGTCACTTTTGCTTACACCCAGAGTCACAAGTCTTGACTGCCAAATAATCTTGTGTAAAGCTGGAAACACTGCAAAAATTGTGTATTATTTTGTTTTCTTAAATTTAGAGATTCTGTTTAAAATCTTTCATTCGTAGTTGTTTTAATGTTGATTCCTTATTTGTATTATCTACTCTTTGAATGTGTTCTTTTATAGTTTGCTATAAATAATAATAGCTGTAAATTATAATAGAGGTTTATAACTTCTAACTAATATGGGATTAGTGCATTGGATGGGGGAAAAATGGTATTTAGATGATCTGAAAAAAAAAAAAAAAAAAAAAAAAAAAAAGAATAGTTTCCAAAGTATTGCAAATGATTTTCAAGAAGATGATGATTTTTTAATGATTTTAATTGTTTTGTTTATGCCTAGACCCAGTGAAAACATGTTGATAAGAGTCAATAATGATGGTACATACTGTGCAAACTGGACTCCTGGAGCTGTTGGTCTCTATACCATCCATGTTACTATAGATGGCATTGAAATAGGTACTTAATTTTCACTATACCTAAGCAGAAATTAATATTATATGCAGTTTGTATACTGATAAATGTATGTCTTGGTGCTCATAAGATTTAGTATTAAAGTTCATAGCAAAATCTACACCCGAGTTTTGGTTCAGAAGCCTTCTATCTAATTCCCTCTTCTTTCTCAAAAGAAAAAAGACCGCAGCTATTCTCTCCTTGAAATAGGAATATATTTGGCAAATCATGTATTTTATAATGTCGTTGGACTCCAAGACTAATAGAGTTTCTTATTCTCTAATCTCAATGTTGCAAGAAAAATGTCTTGTCTCAGTGACAAGAGAGTGTCAGAGTTGTGTAGTAAAAGAAAAGAAAAACCACTGAAGAACCTAGGAAAAGGGAAAATTGTTCCTGACCATGCAGGAGTAAATAATGTCATTTCTTCTGTGGAAAATGGAGAAAGTGTGGTCTTAATTGAAACTCTACCCTAAGTTGCAATTATTTGTACTAATTTTAAATGCTTTGGGTTTCTTCCTTGCTGAAAATCTTTTAGCTGTATTTTAGCTGTCTTGCTCGTCCTAGGAACTATAATATAAGATACTATAGTATGCCATGGAAAGATTCCCTGTTCAAAAAATGCCTGTATCTTGAATTGTCGCATGTTAATCTTACTGGTGGTATGGTGAAGATGGTAGCAGAGGCATTGTAGTTAGGCCAAGAGCTCATAGGAGGGTTTAAGTGAGTTCGCCAGGACCAGCAATTCCTCCTTCCCAATACTGTACAGCACCTTTTGTAAATATGTAAAGTGATACTCATAAATACACATACACATAATGTGCATAGGATTGGAATGGGATACTCAGTTTTGTGTGTTACCTACAGAAGATAAAATGAATAAAAAATGGTTATTAATAGTTATCTTTGTTCCTCAAACCAGAACATTTTCATTCATAGGAGCTTCCAGTGTACTTGGTTGTATTTTGTTTCTAGTCTGCCATCCCTGGAGACAAAATTTACACCATAGTTTAAATTAGCTGCTGTTATATTTTTACAGAGATTCTAGCATGTTCATTTATTGCATAGGCTTAACTTTTAGAAATGCTAGAATAGAGTTGTTAACCTTAGTTATTAAACAGGTGTGAGTATCCTTTAATACTTATCTATGCCATCTTTCTTCAATGTTACTTCTGCTCTGGTTCAATCGTAGTATCTTACTATCCCTTCTCAAGCTTTCATATACCCATGCTTGACCCATAATTCTCTCAACTTTTAACTGCTTAAGTCCTAGTAGCACTTAGTTTCTTCTGTGTTTCAAACCTTTTGACGTCTTGATACTTCTAGATTCCTTCTGTAACTGCCATGCTTGTTTAAAAGAACATTAATGAAACCAACAGGTTTATCACTAGGTCTGGTTGCTTCTTCTCAAGTTGTTGCTCTTCAAAGGGTCACCCTGTAAAATTAAACAAAAACCCAAAAAGATCTGCCAAGGCTGTTAAGTTTTTATAGTTTGGCTTTAATGGTGATTGCTGAAACAATTTCTTTTAAGATTATTACTCAAGGTTATATCCATCTATTACTTAAGCTTGAACTGTTTCTTTACATGTATTTTTCGTCATGATACGAGAATTTTACTGTGTTGAGATATTTTCCAGCTCCTTCTGGTTTTATAACAGTGTTGGTAATTAAAGATGCTGGCTCTTTACATTATAGGCCTTTTCTGGTTGTGTAACTTGGATTCAGAAGCTCTTATCTGTTTTATCATTTATCTGCTAATCATTTTGTGATTAGCATCTGCAGCAGCACAGCATGCATAAGCTATTGCCTCTCCAGGAGCTTTTACTTGCACCCCTCAAACATTTATCTCTTCTGTGTTCACCATTCGAAACATACCCCTACGGACACTATTACGATACAAAATTACCTAATAGTGCTGTGTACACAAGATATGACAGATATCTRTTAACAACATGAAATTATATATCTGTAAATTTCCACATGTGAAGATACAAACGTTGAGAAAGTAATACTTTGCACCATGAAGCGACTGCAAGTGTTGTTTATGGCAGACAGATAAGCGAGTGGTTATTTTGCCTACTCTGAGTTGTAGCACAGATAAACTGTAGTTACGGTTTGACTGATATATCCCTTTATATTTATTTTTTTAAACTTAGTCTTTGTTTGCTTATAGATGCTGGACTAGAAGTGAAAGTAAAAGATCCTCCAAAGGGAATGATACCTCCTGGAACCCAACTTATTAAACCAAAAGCAGAGCCTCAGCCAAACAAGGTTTGGAGAACTGGAAAAAAAACCCAGATAGTTATATTTCTGTTTAATACATACTTTATCATGTTATAGTGGTGCAGGACTTAAGGATATTTGCAAATCATTTTAATGTGCTGAATGGAATGAAATTAATATACTGGGTAAAATGAAAGATATTCATTCCATTTTCTTTCTGTCTATCCATTAATAAAACTGTTAGAAGTTCTACAGAAACTGCCTTAGTCTTGGCTTGTCACACAAACATTTTGCAAACATTATGAAAGCCACAGACTGCATTCTGCGCTATTATTAGTGCTTTTTCTTTGATATTGTGCTATGAAATTAATTGTACAAAAGGCTTTACAAAGATTTTGGTTTTTTTGTGATAAGGATCTTTCTTCAGTCAATGTAAAATCCAAAATTAGCTTCTCTAGTGATATCTTCCTTTCTTAGAATATCATGATTTTATTTTTAAAAGTTATCCTTTCTGTCACTTTTGACTTCCCCATTTCACCTTATCATTCCACCCTGAAGGACTAAAGTAGACACAAATAACAGAGGAAAGCTGAAAGGTGGTGTGGCAGTGCTATAAGGAAAATGCCCAAATGAGGGAACCATTCCACTTCCTCTTAGATGCGAAGGGATATTAAACGAAGTGCTGAATCTTTTTTTTTCATGGAATAAACCTGTATTAAAAGATGTGGAATTCTGAAATACCACAAGGTTATCCTTCCCTGTCTTATTACAACTGCAAAGGTGGCTAAGAAATATATGGTTACAAAAAGGATCAGGTGTTTGCCAACTTCTTACCTATACAGTGTGTCCTGATTTATTTGTTTTCCAACTTTCTGAATAATCCAGAGAGAGTAACTTTGTTGTACAGTTCCCCAGTCTGTAAATGCATCCAGTGTCTGCTTCTGCCACTAACAAGATTCTTTTCCCTGCACCACACCTCAAAATAAAAATAATAAATTTACCTTTAGTTTCCACACAATTTTTTATCCCTCATTGCATTTTTTTTTTTTCAAAAAATACTTTTAAGCTTTCTCCCTTCTCTTGGAGGGAAGACTTCCTGGTTACTTCATTATCTTAATTAAAACTCCCAGTTCCTACTGGGTGAGATTCATCTCACAGAACTTAATGATATCTCCATCCAAGCTGATCCTCATATGTGTTGTTTGCTGTCACCAAAGTGAGAGGCACATCTGGTCTAAGATGAGATAAATTGCTGGATGTAAGTGCTGTCTTTCTTTTCAATTATTACAGTGGGAATTGAGGTGACTGGTTCATACATAATAGCTACATTTTGTCAAGTAACAGCCTTCATGACAGTTAAAAATACTTGACAAAAGTTAGGCCTCTGGTGTTCTGAGGCATTACCTAGTGTTTAACCATCTCCCTGTGTCATTCTACTTGCATGTCTTGTTTCTTGTTCCAAGTTGTAGTCTCTTTGAAAGAGGAACCATCTTTCTGTCCTGTATATAGTGTCTGTAGAGCCTGATGCAGAAATACACTAGACCTTTCATGGTAAATCATTTTATCAGTCATCTTTCTCCTGTGTCGTAATAAATCACATAACAAACCAGGCTAGAATAATTCTTTGTGTATGAACAGCAGTATTATAAATAATACAGAAAGGTAATTATTGCACTGTGCTCCATGCTTCTGAAGCGAAGAATGCAGATTAGACGTGTTAGTCAGAGACAGTCCAATATACCAAATCATGTTTCACTGAGAAAAAGGGCTTAGCTGAGCTCTAGAAGCTTTTTCCTCTTCTTTGTCAGGCTGAAATTTCAGATAGTTATAACCAAAGGACACTAACAGTGCATCCTCCGTGGTGATCTGTTCTCAACTAGAAACAACAAAATATTTTCATTGAGGCAGTGGAATATTCCAATTTTGTAGTCAAACCTTGCTTGAATCTCAAGTTGAAAATGGATACTATATTATGATTTTGTATTGATTTCTTCATTCTCTGTTATCTGAAGTCAGATTGAATTCTGGTTTTCCTGTCCATCCAAGTTGGTAAAGGAGATTATCATAGTGATCTCTGTATTCAGCCTGGAGTATATGACCCACAAGAACTTCTGCCTCCTCATTGGCTGTGAAACTTAGATTAACTAATTTGCAGGAAATTCCATTTCACATCCTATTGAGGGAAACATTATCTTTCAAGCTATGTAATGTAATTCAGGGTAGTTGGAACCAAATAGAAGAAAGCAGTCCTAATTTAGCTGAATTGGAAGGGGCAAGACTGGTACCAAAATGATTGGTCACTAACATGTTTTGACTGTTGCTACTGTCCTCACATGACTGAACAAGTAGCTAGCATCAATTGCAAAAAAAAAAAAAAAAAAAAACCACCAAACCCAAAAGCTCTGGCCAGGGAGTGGTTTTTTGCATCCCTTCACAGAAGGTTAACCCCCTTTTTAAGGTTGCTTTATCCTATACAACGCACCTTTCTGTGCTGCAAGGTGTACCTCTTTTCAGATTCACCAAATAAGAAGGCACAGCAACAAAGCTCTTGAAAACTGCTGTGCACTGTAAGGGAGATGTACATGTAAATTGCTATGCCTTGCTGCATTAGTCACTTCTCTTAGTCGGAGTCCAGTTTGTGTATGCTCCATGGAAGGACTGACTATGGGGGTGTTACAGAACAGTTACTGAACTGTTGTGCCATAGAGAAATATTCCAAGCAAAGAGGTGCTATATCAGAAAGAAGAGTCAGACAAGTAAGTTTTTCATGATGGTCAGAAATGAGCATAAGAGAACTTTTCATATGTTGTTTGTTGTATTGTCTGTCAGTGGATCTGATCCCTAAACAGTTAGTAGTTACAGCTTGAAGTTTTCTATTAACTAGTTAGCTGCTGCAAAGGGGAAAAATGCTCTTTCCATGCCTGTGCGTATCCAAATCTTGAGTGTGAGGAGTTCTTCCTCTAAATTTAAGTTTTTAATCCAAGTTCTAGCCAACCCATCATATGATTTTCTGAAGTAACATTTTGAGGTAATAATGGAGGGACCCCTAATTTGCAAGGCTTTGTTTATAGGCTTGTCTATGTTAAGAATGCTGTCAGCAGTGATTCAGCCTTATATTTTTACAAGGACCTTGGAAGTCTTAGTTTTGCCTGTTGAGAGAAATCTAAACCCTTGGAGTAACAGGATTGTTAGTAAGCAAAACCTTGCACACATTGGAGTAAGTTACATTTGAAATTCTTTACATGCATCTGTGGTTTTGGTTTGTGGGGTTTTTTTGTTTTGTTTTGGGGGGGGGGGKGGTTGGGGGGGGTTGTTTTTGGTTTTTTTTGTTTGTTTTTGGTTTTGTTTTTTTTTAAATTAGCCTTAAAATAAATACCATCTCTTAAATAATTTCTTTAGGAAAAAAAAAATGAATTCATGCACTTAGCTGTTACCTTTCATTACCTTTTCCTGAGTTTATTCTTTCTGTATCATTCTGTGCTTTACATTAAGGTAAAGATTGGGTCCATACTTCAGTTGATACTTTTTTCAGTTTTACGTGTGCAGTTTGAAAATAACCTTCCAAGAAAAAGGTTTTATACCAGATGCATAGAATGTATGCACTTCTTAAAACCAGAGACCAAAAGGATGGCTTGCGTTTGTTCTCTGTGGGACTGGTGCCTGATAATGTGTTTGAATGGTGAAAAAATGATAGTGAATAACAACTGGGAGGTTTGATTTACTACAGCCCCCAAAATTAGTAACAAGGAGCATCTGATCTAACCTTCCTGTGAAAAAGGGAAAAACTATTGAAATAGCTATTTGAAAAATAAAATAAAGTAGTAGAAAGATCTGTTCTTTTCCTATTTTTAAATGGCTATTTAAACTCTTTAGCTAAGGAAAATATCAAAATTTTGGCCAAAAAGCTGACTAAACAGAATGTTATGGTAGTGCAAATGAGAACCGGTAATCCCAGGTTGATCAGTTACTGGAAATATTAAATTTGAAAAGTGAAAACTCTTCAAACTTGCAAGAATGAATAAAAGGGAGGCGGGGGACAGTTAAAAGAAACGGAAGCTTGTACGGAATATTGTGTGGTGTAACAGAGATGTTTCCAAGACTGAGTCAATGCACTTTTAGGTTTTTTTTGAACATTATGATTTTATTGGTTATAGTACAAAAGTGAAGTTCTATACAGCAGCCATGGGAAACTAGCAACAAACTGTAACTCTAAGACTGCCATCTCGTCACTAGCATTTCAGAATCTGTTAAACCTATTTCTTTTTACTCTTTGAGAGCTCTGTTCCAATTTTTTCTTCCTTACTGTCTTCCTTTGCTTCTCTTAGGTTCGCAAATTTGTGGCCAAGGACAGTGCAGGGCTTCGTATCCGTAGCCACCCTTCCCTTCAGAGTGAGCAAATAGGCATAGTGAAAGTCAATGGATCCATCACTTTCATTGACGAGGTAACTAATAAGACATTTCTGTTGAAAATTGGGCTAAGATGTAAAGTTAATTCATGCAAATAATGTTTTTTTTCATGTTTAAATGTTGACATATAGAATTAAGAATGTAAGAGTATAAATTGCAAAAATCTAAATATTTACTAATTCAGTTTTTCAAGCTTTCATTTCCTTTTAATTTACTTACTTGAAAACCTGTGTAACAAACTTTTGAGACTTTGATATGAGGAAACAAAATTCTTAGAGTTCATCTTATAGTAATATCTCTAAGGATTTAGCTGTTCATGACTTACTATTTCAACGCTACACAAAAATTCAGATGTAGGTGTCATTTTCATTACATTTTTCACTTACACTTCTGGAAGATCACTAGTGTGTTAGACTACTATGCATGTATTTTTCTTACAATATAACTTCATATACAAGGAATATTTTTGCAATTTACTAAGTTATATCAGCAGTGGAAAAATGGGAAGTGGGGAACTTATGAAGCTTGTGAAGGCTTGGCTTGCTTTCCTCTTTTCTCTCAAAGCAACTCTTATTATTGCATGATCTGATTTAAATTTATCTTTTCACCTTGCCTTCTAAAAAGATACGCCTCCCATTGCTTTGAAATTCTGATTTTGTCAATACTCCTCTTTACCTCTTCTTACATTCTATCAGCATAGTGAAGATCATTACTTCCTTGCTACTATTGTCTGTTTGTCTGAAGTCTGTTAATCCTTACTAGCCACAGAACAGTTACAGGAGGGCATGGCTCGTTTTTGTTGCTTGTTTCCCATAGATCCACAATGATGATGGTGTTTGGCTGAGGCTGAATGATGAGACAATAAAGAAGTATGTTCCTAACATGAATGGTTACACTGAAGCCTGGTGTCTCTCTTTTAACCAACATCTTGGCAAGAGCCTTCTGGTACCTGTTGACGTAAGTAAAAGGTGCCTTTGAAAAATATCCAAAAGTACACTCTATCCTCATTACAAGACTTTCTTTAATTAAGGCTGCAAATGAGTCCTGAGGTAAACAATATTTCAATTACCAAATACTACCTTATATGTGTTTGCATTTTTGAGGGCTATTGTGTAATGAGGGTGGAGTGTAGAAAGGTACAAGGCTTTTTATGTTGAAGCCTCTTCTCCTAGAAGAGAAACAAAAGTGCAAGGACCGCTATAACAGTGTACAAAAGTATAACCATATTAGATTGTGGTCTGCACCAGGTGTTTCTGATGCAAGATGTCATTGTCTGTCAAGTGGCCCACTGATGCTGTGAGTTCAGAAGAGGCTTGCAGGCTGCAGTGAATCAATGTAATTGAGGCTTTTTAAAAAAACTTGAAAAGTTCTTTAGGCTCTGTTGGTTTTTGTGTATTTTTTTTGTGAGTTTTACACCTGAGTCCTTGAGTTATCAATTTATTAGCTAATCAAAGAATCTCAGAGCATCAAGACTGAGTAAAAAATTGAATTTATAGTAAGAGTAAGCATAATTTATCTGGATAACTTTAATGGTGATCACCATCACTACAATTCAAAGGTTACACCTTTTCTGTAAACAAGATACAGTTGGAAAAAATTTTAAAAACACGGAAAGAAAAAAAGTATGTTAGCTAAACCAATGTTTCTCAGAAAATTTCTGAAAGTGCAGGCCTTTCTGGCTCACCTGGTTTTGTGCGTTCCCCAGAGTGGGAAGTACCTTGGTTTCTTCAGGGCAGAATGTGAGAACCAGATCTAATTGCTAATACAGCTATTTAGATTTGATTTGTCCTCCTATATGAGTGAGCTGCTGCTGCAGTTGAAGACAGTTAACAAATATTTGGCCAGATTAAACACCTGCAGCCAGTAATGTCACCCTGTTCATGTCTTCCGATCATAGAAGAACTGAGATATTCCCAGTTTCAGTAAAACTGGGCTGTTTGCTAGTAGCCAAATCTGGCAATTCATAAATCCCCTGTGGCTGCAGCCCGTGTTCTGACAAACACTGTTATATGATGCAACTAGATCTTGTTCCTGTTCACCTTCTTGTCTCTAAATTATTTGTTGATATAATTCTATTTGGAGATTTCTTTCAATGAAATCCTTATTTTGGGAAGTACTTTAATATTGCATTTGGGAAGCAAATTATTTCTGTACTCAGTCATCAGTCACTCGAACACTATGACAACAGGCATATTTATCTGGTTTGTTTTAGAATATATGAAAACATTGAAAAAATATAAGCTTTACTTAAAATCTTGCTCGTATTTTTGGCCTTAGAAATTGATACTCATTAGAAAATAGCTATAGTGTACTTTCACAAAACATCAATGTTTGTATGCAGCAGTATTATAAGCCTGGATGGGTATTATATTTTGTTAGATTTTATTTCATTTTTTCTATTCCTAATACTTTTTTACTTACTGAGGGGAAAAGTTTTGAGCTCAATAGTCATGTATGTGGTTAGCAAGAACTTACTGGTTGGTACATTTCAAATGGCTCTAGTACGCACTTACTTCTAGAGAAGAACGTACCCTGTCCTCTCTGAGAAAAGCTTGAAAGGAAATGGCTGTCATAAATAAATAAATAAACTGAGTATTCAATCTTGATAATATAATCTTGATAATTCAAATTTCATTTGAATAAGTAGGTCAGGTACAATGAAATGTGAAAAACAGCATTTAATTATCATACATTTCACTCTAAATGCTTCTGTAAAGTTCAGATAAAATGTTATAGGTCTTTTTTTTTTTTTTTTTTTTTTAAAATTTTTTTTGTTTTTTTTTTTTTTTTTTTTTTTTTTTTTGTGTTTGTTGTTTTTTTTTTTTTTTTTTTTTTTTTTTTTTTTTTTTTTTTTTTTTAAACAGTGCTGTGAATTAGTTTTGATACCATTTGGACTATTAGGAGTTGGTAGATATTACTAATTTTCTTTTAACTAACTAGTTATATTACATCCTTAATGGCACAAGGTAAAAGTTGCATGCTTTCTTAGCTTCTGATCAGTAAGCAGCCAGTGGCCAACACAGCAAAAGTCTTACAAAAGCAACTATTATAACAATGTAGCTATGTATAATAGGAGATGTGTTTTGAGCTAGTTTCAGTTGGAAGGTTTCTTTGCATCTCTCTCATATTTTCAAATTTTTGAAAGGACTTACAATATCCCGAAGCTATTTAATTTCATTATGGCCATATTTAAGCATTAAGATTTGTTGGTTTGATTCATAATAATAAGAGGAGAAAGGAAAAAATGTTCTCTAACTTTTTCTTTCTTTCTTAAAGGCCACAAAACAAAAGTCAAGGTTCAGTGGCTTACTTTTGAATGCCTTAGTCTTTAATGCATGCTATTATAGCATTATGCACCACACAACTTGATGAAATTCAATAAACTCTTTTGTAAGCTCCTGATTTTGTAACTCGGCTTAAAACTCTTTTTTCTGCTGAATCTTGATCACGTAAAGTGATACTGTTTTCTTGGTAGAAAGTTTTATAATAAAATCTCTTTTAAGGTGATTACCGAGTTAAGAATATGCAAAAATATATGTCTGTCTGTCTCTAAACTATCCGAGAAAAGAAGTGTATTTTTATAAAGTTGTCAAATTTGATCATGCAGTCTTCTAGGGGTGAATGACTCATGTAGCAGAAGATGTTCAATTAAGCAATAAATGCTAAAGGTTCTGTAGATGAAATTGTGAAATAATCCATATTTGCTCATCTTTTTCTGTTGATTCGGGTAACTGAATGACACAATGAGCAGAATGTAGTAAAAAAAAAAAAAAAAAATTTGTTAATATACAAGACTTTTGGAATCCAAAGCTGTTCTACCAGGATTGGTTTCAGAAGAAGGAAACAGACTGGAAAAAGTCTCTCATGTGACTGAAAACACAAATGGAAAATCAAGTGGCTGAATTAGTCATTGTATTCGCTGTTCAAATGAATGTCACATTACTTTTATTAGACTCAATTTTTATTCAACTCATGGGTGTGCAGACTTGGCAACTCCAATTACATTACTTTGTCATGTTTAAGTATACAGGCTTTTTCTAATCATTCCTTAAGTAAATAAAAGCTCTCAGTACATTTTGTAAAATATATTTAGGGTATATTTTTTAAAGAAAGCTTGAATTCTTCTATTTCATCACTGTATTAATAGAACAGTGAACAAAAAAAAAAAGTAGAATTTTTCAGCGGTGTTAATTTCAGCCTCTTGTCCTCCTGGCATATATATATTGTATTTACATTTTATGTTTCTTTGTAGACATTAGCCATATGTTTTATGATAAAGCAAATATTGAGTATCTTAGATCTCCTAAATACACTGTTTCTGTATATTTTGATCAAAGCTATTATATTTAAAGAGAAATGATCATAGGAAAGCAGAGATCCATTATAGTTGCCAAACTATTTATTTGAGCTGTGGTCATTTACCTTCTTAAGAAAAGCTGTATAGTCAAATCCTTTCATGAGGAGCTGCTACGTAGCCATTGATCTAAAATTGAGCATCCAATCCATTGTAGGTAATATGATTATGAGACTATGAATTTAATAGATGGTGATTTTGGATAAGAGTATGAGTTTTAATAGATCACCATTGGATAAGCTGCTTCTTTCCCTGTTAGTTACTTTTCCTTCTGTCTTGTGACATTGTTAACTGTTTTTTGAAAAAATATTTAAGTTCCTTACACGAACAGTTACGTATTCATGCTTATACACAGTACTTAGTAGAAAGGTACATACAGCATAAACCAGTACACACTAGGAAGAAAAAGAATTTTATCTTGGTTAAGCTCTGGGACTTGGCTTTTTAAAAATCATATTCTAAATATGTTTTTGTTACTTCATTTTAAATGTCAAACTTTATTATAAGGAATATTGTACCCTGCTGCCCAGTTATATTATTACATTCCCCAACCTCCATAGGCAAGCAGGATTGAGAAATGGCAAGTTTTTCAAACCATTATTGCAGTGGAAGAAAGAACCAAAATTAGAATGTAGACTGCAGTGTTTGATCACAGAACCTCAGAATGCTGAATTGAAGGACATTCACAAGAGATTTCTACCATTGTTTTAGGCATGATGGAAAGCAATTGGAGAGTAAGACTATGTTGGGTAAAACGTCAAGATGGTTGTTTAAGATAAGCCTTAGCTTTGAAAAATAGTATTAGTTGAGATTTTAAATGCTTCTTAATGGTCTGCTAATTTTTGGTGGTGAGATGAAGTCATTTATGTTGAATTTGTTTTATTTCTGAAACTTAAACTTTATTGGAAAGAAGTATGAATTTTTTTCTGGAAGAATTCCTGAACTTATTTTTAGTTTTTGGGAGAGAAAGCTTGAAAGGAAAAAATGAACTAAATCTATAGATGATAGCATAAGGACTAAATATAAAGCTTGTATGTAGTAGTTTCTTCTGAATGAAAACTTAATTCTGAAATACATGCCTGATCTATTCATCTAAACTGGCATACGGTGTGCTAATAGCCAGGAACATCTAAAGTTCCCAGAGCAAAGGAGGACCACCTGGTTTGATCTTCTCAGTGTTGCTAAGCCAGCATGGTCCCACTTCACTGCTGTTGGTTTCTTTTTTATGTTTTACACATATAGCTTTATAACATACAAAAGCGGATCTTTGAAAAGATACTTAAATATTTTAGGTATGGATAGTCCATGTTTCTCTGTACAGTAGAATTCCATCACAAAATATGAGATATGCTGCAAAGTAATATAATTAGTCCGTTAAACTACACTGGATGCCTATGGAGTACACTCTTAGGCAAATGTAGGCTTTTTATAGTTGTCATAGTTTTATGTCAAATCGATAGGCCTTTACTCTGCCAGTCTTCCTTCTAACACCCTCCCCACCTTCCCCAATGTCGCAAAACATATCTCACTAGTGCATTAGTACCTCTTTCAATTTTGGGTAGAGGTACTAAATTCTAAAGAAATGCTGGTGTTTGACAGTTTCCCTGGTTTTGTCAAAATTGCAAATCATTTGCATTACTGAAATGTGATGTAAGCAGAAGTTTTGCAAACAGTATATACCTAGATGATTTGCTTCTATCATGAGTTAGAACTCTGGATTTACTTTTAACGTGTTAATGTTTTTTCAAGGACTACAGAGGAGGCATGCCAAGAGTGTTTTGTACTTGTTTCTGCTTAAAGGGATTCATTGCCTTTTCTTTAACTACTGTTAAATTTTAATGTGACTGCTGTCTGGGGATTTCACTTGGTTCCCCTATCAGGATGGGGATAAGAAATAAGATTTTGATACCTCTGTTCATATAGATAAAATGGTGGCTTTTCCAAAGGGATTCTGTCATAAATACTGATTATTAATACTACTATATATGTACTATTAATTTGTTCATTTGACAGGAACAGTAAAAATTTCTTTGAGATGAGTAGAAACCAGTTTATGGAGAAAATAAACTTTTTCATGTTTTCCAGTGATTAAAAAATGCTGTCCTAGCTGTTCTGTTGGAGGAAAAAATATACAGAACAGCAGTGCTCCTTTCTATAGTATGGGCAATTGGTTATAAAATTAGTGAACTCTTTCTGGCATCTCCATTTTGTTTATGATAATTCATAATAAACTAGCAAATGCATTGTATATTTTATAAAGCTAATGAAATCTTAGTGATCGTTCTCCTTACAGCACTCTGAAATTTTTGGCTCTGGTCAAGAGTGCGACTTTGATGTGCAAACTGATGAAATCATTCTGTGCAAGTGAATTGCTTTCAAYGATAGTGAGCTTAGCCCTTCTGCATCTTTTCAGTTCTGACTTGGTGACTAAAAGTCCATGTGCAGCAATATTGTCCTGCAATAATTGAAATTATCTTTCAGAACAGCAGACTGTCTTGCTATAAAACTGTGGTGTGTGGTGGGACCAACTACTGTTTCATTGTAACAGAAGCGTGGGATTTTTTGTGCACGAAGTCTCAAGCTTTACAAGAAATGTCTGGCTCTTAATTTCAGTAAATGGCATGACACACTACATCCATTTTGAGCTTTTGACATACTAAACTGTTTTTGTTTAATGGATGATTTGCCATGGTGAGCAATGGACTCAGGTGACTTGATTAGGAAAACAAAATTTCCCCTTTTGCAAAACATTCTACCAATAAATTTACTTGTGGAGAAAGTTTGCATTATAGTACCTCGAGCTTCTTCCTCCAATGTTTCTTTGTTCCCATTTCTTTGTTGATATATGTCTTTTTTTTAAACTTTGTTGCTCAGAATGTCTTTAATGCTAGCCAAGGAGTAAGGGATTTGGACTTTTTTTCATGGACTTCCAAAGCTTTACCCCCTAAGGTGAGTTAAATGACAGGAACAGTCACACTGTATCTCGTGTTTTCAGATTGTACCTTATGACTCAACTTTACGCTAAATATTCTTTGAAGTCTGTTTTACTTTGAATTATTTTTACAGGAAATAGCAGATTTGCATAGAATACTGTATCTGTGTCTCTTCCTTTAGGATGAGAAAAAAATACCAGGGCAGATAATTGAATTTTCATTAATTCATAAGTAGCACTCTCCTTTTTTTAACGAACCAAATTACAAATTCAGAGAGATGGCCTAGTAACATAATAAAGACTTTCATTCTCTTTTTGATGCAGAATGTACTAGTAAAGTTTTTTCTGTTGTTGGAGGGTACACATTAAGTTCCAGCATCTAATAAGATGATATTTGTATGAGTAAAGCCACAAATATTTAATAAATATTCAGCCCATTCTTAATCTTTTTTTAAAATTATACAATTATAGGAACAAGTTATGTTATTTAAAGCAGTTTAAATTACCTACAGAAGTGCTTGTCTAAATCTCTTTGCAGCCCTGTAGTGATTTTGAGATAGAGTTTTTTTCATATGAACTTTGTAATGAAGATGACACTCAGTGTTGTACATATTGGTTTAGAGATTTTAAAACTTGTTTTTCCACCGAATCTTTTTCTCCAAAATAACAAACTTCTTTATTGTTATGTCAAGATCTAGACAATGTTTAAACTGTGTTTAAAACATCTGGATTTTTTTTTTCCTTGAACCGGTTTACCTCAGCTTGCATTAACTTGCTTTGAAAGTTACGTATTTACAGAACAGATTCATTTTTGTATAAAGGCTTCTTGGAAAGACTGCTGTATTACTCTGGACATAGTGCACAGACTTCAATACCAAAAAGCTGAAAATATGACAATTAAAGAGATCAGAGGAAATTGCATTAATTAAAAAGGAAATAACATAAGCAGAAGTTTGGCTTAAAACTGATAAAAGAAAGTATTCTTTTACACAGCAGGAAGTGAACTCCTGGAAGGTGTTGTTACAGGAGATTGTGGAGGCAGAAAGTATCATCACATTCAGAAGAAATTAAACAAATTTATAGAAATCAAATTCATAAATAAACACTAAAGAAAATAGGGTATACCCTCTAACATCCATAATAAAAAGATTTTAAATGCTATTGGTATATAAGTGACAGACCACTAGTAAAGACTTGTATGCTACTTCTAAACAGTATCTCCTGTTGCCATTGCTGAAGACAGTATATTGGACTAGGTGGACCACTGGCATCATCCCGTAGGGCATTACTTAGTTCTTAACTTTCAGGTGTTCTTTTAAAAGCACCTGTGACTTGCATTATAAGCATAATAGAGCTCACTCCTGCTTCTCACTTGCTTTCTTCTGATATAAATGTGTGTTACGTTACTCCCATCCCTCATATTTTTCTGTACAATAGCCTTTTTATTAAGCTATGGCTGGCTGAAAAATCTATGCTAATATTTATCTTCTTTTAGTAACTATCAATTTTTCTTGGTAGGAAACTCAAGAAGTGTTTTCTCATTTCAGATTTGGGTATATATTTCATCTGTAATTGGTACCAGGTGAAATAAATTTGCAGGCCATTTTTATTGTCATAGTGCAAATAATAAGTATGTGCTAATATTTATACGTGCCTTTAAGAATCTATGGTGTTGCTGTTACTCTTTGTCATAACTTTACCTTTACTCTAAATTAACAATGTATTCTAAATGTGAAATCAAAAAAGAAGCATATAATTTGGAAAGTGGTAATATTCAAATTCCCATTACATAGCCCCAGACTTTTTCACAAGATTTCACAAATACAGCAGGAAGAATCAGTGTGTATCCTGATAAATGTCAGTATGAAACAAAGCTTAGTGAAAGCAATTAGAGTAAATAATTTGTCTCTAATGGTAGATATGAGATACTCCTTCTATGTAAATGGTTACATTTATACCCCTTTTGTTTCAAGAATTATATGGTAACTTTTCAATTAATGTTCAATTTACTAGTAGTTAGTTGCTTATCATTGCACACTAAAATTAGCAATGTAACTAGTATCTCTTTTAGCTTTGAAATTTAGCTATTGTAGTCTTGAAATAAGTATTTCTTATCTAAAGAGTTCAAAGGTATTATTAATAGGTTTTATTCTGTTTTGTTTTGCCTTTTTTTTTTAATTTCTCAGGAATCTAGGTCTAATACTGATGATTTTTTCAAAGACCTAAATTCACACTGCCCACAGGAAGCAGTGATGCAAGAACAAGATATGCCATTCCTTCGAGGTGGACCTGGAGTGTACAAGGTAGTGAAGACTGGCCCATCAGGTCACAACATCAGAAGCTGCCCTAACCTTAGAGGTATCCCAATTGGAATGTTAGTTCTGGGAAACAAAGTCAAGGCAGTGGGCGAGGTATGGATCCTTGTAGCTTCAGTTCATGTCTTCATAGATACCAGTATGTAACAGTAGTAAACGCAACAAAAGAATCTGCCCCTGTACAGGTTTGCTTTTCCAACTCTCATGATAAATACTAACTTTTGAACTTTGGTTTATATTATAAATACTAATGCAATTATGTCTTTTGCCTTTTAGATGTGTGCATTGATTGGAATAATGTTAAAATTGTACTGCAGTTAAATATGCTTGCTTATATATTTCTGTTACAGTATTCCTTACAAAATGATGTTTCTTGTTCTACTTTTTTGTCATATTCTTTGAAAGAATTTTGTTTCATTGAAAAAATGTTTTTCTTGGACCTAACCAATTAACAAATTATTCTGTTTCTCTGTATTGATTGTATTCATTTGTTCAGTTGCTGAACTGTTGTTACTGTTCCCAGTTGTCCAGCTGTGATGTTTTATGGTTAAGAAGGGCTTAAGGATGAAGTGTGTCATGCTATTTCCTAAATATAATGTCAGGAACAAAATTAGTACTCGTACAAACTTTTCATATATAACTTGGTATTATAATTCTACTGTTGCAGCCACCAATAAAAAGGCATATTTTGGTGAATATCTCCTTCAAGTTTTTATTTCGGCTTGTTTGGATGTTCTAAAGTTGTGGTGTTGATGTTTTGCTTCTTCTGAACATAAATGGGTCTAAGATTTTTGCAAATACTCCTAACTGTAAATGTGCCATAAATAGTTTTGGTCCTTCAATCTGCCTCAGTCTGTGGCCTTAATTTAAGAAACTTTTTTTTTTTACATTTTCTTTGTAATGTAAAGATTGGAATGAGTGTGTTTTTCAGATACTATAATAAGTTGCTGAATCATGCTACTGAATTATCTGAAAAGTCAGTAAATTGTGCTTTTTTATGTGTGTGCATCAGGTGACTAATTCAGAAGGTACGTGGGTGCAAATGGATAAGAACAGCATGGTAGAGTTCTGTGAAAGTGATGAAGGCGAGGCATGGTCGTTAGCTAGAGACAGAGGTGGAAACCAGTACCTCCGACACGAAGATGGCAAGTTGTTGTTTTGTTTTGTTTTTTAAATTAACTTAGAAAAAATTAACCAATCTAAACAGGACAAATAAATAAAGAAGGAACTGAGTTTTAAACAGGTATAACATTAATTTACGCTTTTTCATTTGAGTTACTTTACACAGTTGGACTTCGAAGTTGCTTATAAATCTTTAAATGTTTTTTAAAAGAACAGTTAAAGTATTTCCCCATATTTTCTTCTGTACCAGTTATGGATCATAATTTTAACCGTCCTTTTAGCTGTGGGGATCATTTTTTAATAAGCAGTTGTGCATTTTTGTTAGCTTTCTTTGGTCTGTTTTGTATCTTTATGAAAAGCAGAACAGAATGAATTATTTATGTTCCTTTTGATTTTGTTAAGTTTGTTAATTCTGTCACACAGCATCCTGTAAAAAACCTGTTAACATGTTTTTTAACACTATTTAAAATTAACATCAAATTAGTTAATTATTCTAGTTAGCAAAGTATGATTGCATTCTCTTAAAATGCAGAATTTCTGTCCTGATAACTCATGTTCAGATTGGGTAAGACCTAGAAATAATGAAAGAAAACATAAACAAAATGTTAGTACACAAAGTTTTTTATTGCTCCCCTCCCCCTGCCACCCCCAATTATCCTTCTTGTTGATCTCCCTCCAAACAGGCTATCAGTAATGATCTCTTTCTTTCACCCTGAATGCTTCATATGAATACCTTGAGGTATTCTGAAACTGTTATTTCCTTATCAGATAGTCCCAGCCCATCTGGATGAGTTCTCCTGTGCAAGATTATGGGCTACTTATATTCCCTTAAAAGATGAGACAGGGAGTGATCTGTCAGTATTTATACTTCTGGAGGAGATCATCTATCCAACCTCCCTGTCAATGCAGATTCAGCTAGATCAGGTTGCTCAGGTCCTTGTCTAGTCAAGTTCTAACTATCTCCAGCCTCTCTGGACAACAAGTATTTGACTCACGTTCATGGTAAAAAATTTTCGTAATACCTAATCACAGTTTCTCATGCTGCAACTTTTGTTCATTGTCTCTTGTCCTATCTCTGAACCTCTGAGATGAGTCTGGCTTCCATGAACCCTTCGATTAGTCGAAGGGAGCAATAAGATCTCGCTTTAGCTTTCTCTTTTTAAGACTGAACAAACGCGGATCTCTCAGCCTCTCCTTAGATGTTGTGTGCTCTACTGCCCTGACTGTCTTGGTGGCCTCCACTGAACTCATTTCAGTCTGTCTTCTGATGGAGCCTGAAACTGGACGCAGCATCCCAGCTGTCCAGTGTGTCCCTCTTGTCTTTCCAATGTCTAGTAAAAACTACTATGGATCTTCATTAGCATGATTTTGTTACAGGTATTCTCAGAGAGAAACATTTAAGGTTCTTCCGTTGATCATAAAATTTTGGTAGAGTTCCCTAGGGGCTGGTTTGTTTCAACTCACTTGACGAGTTAGTTTCTTGAAGCCTTCTTTTTTTTCCTTCAACATATATTTCTCTGTTTTCTGAATAAATCTGGACATTTTCCATTTATCATCTTCCCACTCCGTTTATGGGATCTAATGCATCCATTTTCCAAAAGATGTCTTCATGAAAAACTTCCACCTCAGCAGTCATATTCTGCTTGTGGTTTTAGGTAGTACTTATTGTCAGCCTCTGATTTGTTCATTATAACAGACTCTTTGCCCTTTTTCTGGTTTTGACATTTTGTGTTGAAAATTATTTCACACCCAGATACTCTGATAATTATCATCACGTTACCATATTAAAACAAAGTAATTCCTTGCTAATATGTAAGTATTTGTTGTAGGCCGTTGCTACTTGACTTTAAGGTATAAAACATTCTGTGAAGAAGGGGAATAACCAAGAGTTTTTCATAAAATGTATAAATTGTGAAAAAAAATGTTTACTTAATGCTTAGCCCAGTATCTTTTTTGAAGTCACAGATTTTCCGTTTTTAGTTATGTCTGATAATGTCAAGTTCTGAGGAGCTCAAAGAGCCCAAGTAGATTCTAGAAACCAAGTCTTTGAGAATTGGAACAATACCGTACTGTTGAAAGCACACATATTCAATAATAGGGTTAACTTCACCCTTTTCTATCCTAATATGAGGCTGTTTGCTTTTCCAGTAGAAAAATCATTTCTCTGAAATTAATAAATAAAGCAGTGTGCAAAAGTTTCCATTCAAGAGTACTTATTTTAAGGAATAGATATAACCTGCATTTAAGTCACTTGACAGTATTTTGTGTACCTTAAATAGTCTTCTTCAGCTTCAGTAATGTATTTATCATTTCATCCTTTATATATGGAAAATGATTTCTCAAGGTATATCTATGCTTTAAGACAGAATTCCCAAATTTGGAAGAATTTAAACAAGACCCTTGTTTGAAGGTCCATCTTCAATTTCTTGATACTTATGTATGGTTACTGAAGGACGTCTTCAAGTATATTGGTGTTCTCACAGAAGAAAAGAAATGCAAGCTCCAAGCTTTGAGGGCAAAACTCTGTAGTAGGATTTTTACAATCTAATGCATTGGGATACCATCTTAGAAACTTTCTGATGCAAGTCCTATGCCTCGACATGCCTGGTTTTATTCTTTTCTAGATGAGTCTCTGTTTTTATAAGTAGGGTGAAGCTAGATGTCTCTTGTGCATCTAGCTAAAGCAGTTTAGTTATTGGTTATTATTACTGAAATATTTAAATCTATTCTGTTCCTAGTCCATCTCAGTATCAAGTAAAACTAATGAGCTTAAGCCACATCTGAAAATAATTTAAACTAACTGCTTTTATTTGCCATGAAATTCATTAGGAATACTCTGTCATCAGTTTCAATGTTTTTGCTGGAGGGAAATATGTTTTTGCATTTGGAGGAGCTCCAACTAGATTTGCAACTGTCTATATTTTTATCCATAAATAACGCCATCTTTCAGATTGCTTTTGTGTTTTCATTATTTAATAAAATGAGAATGAAATTCTCAGAAAGAAGTAGGATTTGTCAGAGACAGAGCAAAAGTCATACTGAATGCCCAAGTCTGTAGGCAGATATCCAGATACTTTAGTTGAAACACTAGAGCAAGATCTAGAGTTGCTTATAATTCAGAAAATTCTAGATTCTTTCTTTCTTAAACTGAGTTTACATTTCCAACCTGGTCCCTGATAATTTTTTTTTTTTTTTTTTTTTTTTTAGATTTTGAGTTTATGTGTTTTATAAAAGTTCATACTCTGAAATGCAGTTTTGGCCTGAAATACAGTTTTCTGAAAAAGGCTCTTAGAAGAGTTGTGATTTTTNTTTTTTAATTGAATCCACATTAATTTTAGTATGCTTACAAAAGGAAAAATTGTTCAAGGTGCCAATCTGAGCTTTTAACCTGCATTCGGAAGATTTCATGTGAATTATTTCTTATAGATCATCACTTGGAATGGTATTTCTGACCACATTAAGTCAGTAATGTCTCCCTAAATCCAAATAGTCAAGTGGATTCTGTGTCTCATTTATCTCGGCTCTTTAGTTGTTATAGATATTCTGAAAGACCCCAGGTTGGTTGTAGTTGGAGGTCTTTTTAGTACCGTACAGAAGCAAAACTGTAGTACTCAGTATCAGATACGAATAAATCTGTCAGGGGAAAAAATGTCTTATGTCCTATGAACTATTAAGGGGATAGCCAGGATTAAAAGTTTATTGTCTCTGAGTGTGTCACTCTGAAAACTACCTTTTCTCCACCCTGCTTTGTCAAATGAATTTAACAATTGCTGTCCAAAGAATAAACATTGAATGGTGTGATGTTACTGAAAGACAAAGTGTCAAGCCTGTTCCTAAGTGGCATATGATGGCAAAGCTGGCAGCAGCTCAGTCAAACATAAAACAGTCTGAGTGGTATTAAATCTTCCATCTTCTTATTTTTAGAGCATAAGCTCTAAAGAAGAGAGATGTGCTTTTCTTTCTGAAGAGAATTGAGTTGAGTGGTAGAGTGCTATCTGTGGAAAAAATATATTGCTCCTTTGCCTTGTGACTCATCTTTCCAATGTAAATCAGTTACTAAGAAGGTCTAATTCTGAAGTGATGTGTTTTTTTTACAGAGCAAATCCTTCTAGATCAAAATGTTCAGACTCCTCCCCCAAGTCCTTTTTCAATACAAGCTTTCAGTAAGGGGACAAGCTGTAGTAATGGACAAGGGTTTGATTATGGCCTTGGAAATAACAAAGGTATGTTTTTACACTCACATTTTTAAAAATTATGTTTTTCTTAACTTTGCTTATATTTTTGTTACTCATTTCCTACTCTTTTAGGCACCATCAGATGTTCTCCAAAAGACATAAGCAGTAATGCAATGAATTGCAAGGTGTTTTACAAAACGTGTAGTTAATGTTGTAACTGCTTTTTTCTCTGCTTTAATTTCACTCAGTCTAAGTATTCTGTATAAAAATGATCATCAAAGATCTGTAAGTTACAGTTGAGGCTTTCTGTAGTGGTAGGCACAAAACTATAATGCAGAAATGAAAAACAGAAACTTGTAAAACCAGGTATGAAAATTATTGGGTTTAGAAAGCATGGGTTTTAAAATGATCAGAAACATTTGTAAACAATTCTCACCTGTCTTGACATTTTTTAAGTGCCTTTAATGGGATGACAAGATAAAAGATACCATTTGAGATTTAAGTTGTAAAACTGAAGTTACCTTTCAGTCACATAGATACCAGTTACAAATGCTGGGAAATAAATAAAACCTTTTTGATTTTACTGACATAAAATAATTGTTTCTTTTAACAGTGGTTTATTTTGTTGGCAAGATGTAAATATATATAAGCCATCACAATAAACTCAAACTGCATGCCTTCTGTTCATTCATTGATTAGGTCTAGAAGATTTAATAATATAAAAGGGACTTTTGCTGAGGCAGATGTCCTTGCAAAATACTACTGAAATGTGGAGCTTTGTTATTCTACTCTTACATCGCTGTACTCTGTCCATGCCGCTATGAACATGGGCCTAAGTTGTGCTATGTGTTTTTAACACCAGCATATACTCTTAGTGGTCTCCTAAGTAAAATAACTTGATTTAAGACTTGTTTTAAAGGAGAAGAAATGAGGGAAAAAGTATTCCTAAATGTTCTAGTCTGTTATTTTCATAAGATGAAATAGTTTTATATCATTTCACAGTGTTTTAATGCATAAAGAAGCAGTTCATACTTGTCCATGCATTGATGCATTGCTATAGGAACGCCTTTTTTTTTTTTTTTTTTTTTTTTTTTTTTTTTTTTTTTTTTTTTTTTTTTTTTTTTTTTTTTTTTTTTTTTTTTTTTTGGACAACGGCTGGAAAAGTTGAAGTGTTTTCCTTTTATTTCATAGCGCTTTTTATACAGAACTGCTTTTCCCAGTTCAGCCATACTCATTTCAAAGTGATGGTTGAATCACAAAAGTGAAAGCGTTTAAGGTGTTCAGCATGTGAGGCAGTATCACAGCTTGTCTGCCAATGTCAACTGTGTAATAGTGCAAAATTCTTATCTATTCTTTTTCTGCAGAAGCATATTAGGAAAATAATTTTTTCCTGTGTTGTCCAAAGATAAAATCTTGGAGATCAATATGCTATATTAACAGGCATCCTAGTTTCTGAAGACATTGTGATTCTTTTTACTATATCCTATCTTAAACAGTTTCTAAGGTGTTTCTTTGGGATATTATAGTTACAGAAAGTTTGGAAGCTACTCCTGGCATTGAATTCCGTATCATTTTATACTCATCATTCTCTCGACATACCCTCAAGCCTGTGATGTTTAGTGTGAGTGAGCAACTCAGCTAGATGACTTAATTCATTCTGTGTACTGTAATACCTTCTGAATTGCCCAAAAGTGCAGAGTTGTTGGCAACTATATTGAAAGAATAATGCTATTACTTTCCCAAAAATAGAGTTCTTCAGCTGTATCATTACTCTATATACAGTCTTTTTGCGTTCTCAGGTCTAAGAAGCTTTGAGTTTTGCGGAAAATAAAAAAACTGAAGGCACAAGCATGATCTGTTAGGGGAATTTCTGAATGAAGCAGTTCTTCCGGAGGTGCTTGTTTGTCAAAAGAACTTCTGTAGGGATGCACTAGTTTCAGTGAAAATTCAGTCACCATCTATGAGCGTTTCAAACTGCTGGTCAAACTTAAAGATCCCCATGTAATAGGTCTGTGTTTACAGTATTTCCTGTGAGGCAGAAGACATAACTCCCACAATCATTCTGTTTGATTTAGCGATGTCTTCTCTATTCCAGCCTTCTACATTGCAGGCAAGCCTTTAATATTCCTCATGAATGGCCCTACCCGCTTCCATATTTAATTACTGTGGGCAGATGACTTTCAACCTCTTCTCAGATGTTCTTCCCTTTAAAATAATTGCTCATTTTAGGAAATAGGCCTGGCATATTTAAGAATAATAGTGCTTTGTCAAATATGTCAATCACTTCTGGGTTATTAAGGTAGTAACTATTGCTTGCCAAGTACTGATTCCAATATTTTTTAGGTATACTACTTCCAAAACAGTGGAATAAAATTGATTTATTGATACCTGTAGATGATTATTTAGAAAGGTGTTCCAGCTATTTTCTGGTATTTTTGTTCTCTCAATTTTGAAACCAAAATATCAAGAAAATAAGTGCAAAATTTAATTTTGGAGTTCTTGGGCAATACAGGGTTCCATACACCCACCAGTTTTTCTCTAATTCCATGAGATAATCACCCCAAAATGTTGTAAATTCAGTGAGTTGTATATTAGCTGCTAATTTTTTTACTAGGATTCCTCGAATGCTCTCAAGATTATATGAATTTGCAGAATAAAGTGTCGCTGTTAGGATTTGGTTGGTGATGGTTCAAATCTGAGATGTTTTCAAACTCTTGGTGTCTCCCAGCTCATATTACTAAGTTTACTTCAAGTTATAACATGGTGTGATAAACTCTGCCTTCTTACTGTAGGCTTCATGTATTTCTAATGCTCACATAGAGTTTTTTGAGAATTGGCATTCAGAAATTGAAACTCTATTTTTAACATGCTAGTTTTTTGAAGGCCTTCATTTGCCTCACAACAAATGTATGTAGTTCTTCAGAAAACCAGTTCCTAAGTGGTAGTTATTATTTTTCAAATTATCTTCAATCTGATCTTGAAAAACAGCATGACAGAATACTTTTAAAGATATTTGCGAAAACGAGCAAATATTTACCAAAGCTTTGGCACAGAAATACACTTGCCAAAGCCTAATTACATGTTATCTTTCCCTTCTCATCAGTTTTTCTAATCTTTTTCTGCATGTTCTGTTGCATGTGTGTATTATTGTAAATGCTAGGGATTTCTGTTTTTAATTTGGCTGCTCTTAATTTTTTAGCAAGGTGAATATAAATCTCTATTTTGAAATGTTTTAAATAACTGCAGTAAAATATCCATGATTCTTAAAAACCCTTCTTGTACTTTTCAGTAATTTTATTGCCATGCATGGAGTGAGATTTTTATGTTTAGCCACAACCAGAGTTGTATGTGGCTAAATAAAATTTATGACCTTTCTCTATTATCATCATTTAAACTTTAATTGAGCACCATTTTACTCTGCCTTTCCGGAGAATGACAAGTAACAGGTTGTAGTTTTGACTGTTTTGCCCACTACAGGTGACCAACTGAGTGCCATACTGAATTCGATTCAGTCACGGCCAAATCTCCCAGCTCCTTCCATCTTTGATCAAGCTGCAAAACCTCCCTCTTCCCTAGTCCACAGTCCATTTGTGTTCGGACAGCCCCTTTCCTTCCAGCAGCCTCAGCCACAGCTTCAGAGTAAGTTTGTCAGCCTTACCTGCCTCATCAGTCCGTTTCTGCAGCTTTGACATTGCTGTTCTCAGTTGCTTACCAGCTACTAATCATCCCTCAGTGTACCTTTCTGGTTTTGTTTTGTTAAGTTTTTCATGATTCAGATGCATGTGAGGTAATGCTCCTAAACAAATATACTACTTCTTAATTTCTATATTGACAATATTTTGGTTTTGTATGTGTTCTGCAGTGTAGATAAGTCATGAAAGTGCATTTCCAATATTGTATGCAACTCTGGGTTTATAATTAAGGTAAATATTTTATATGATACAAAATTTTGATAATTCTTTTAACATCAAAAATGGACTGCAGTAAATTCATAGTTATTAAATTTTCTTACCTCCTAAATTCCTATTTTTGTCATCACTCCTAACTTTAGGGATGTAGCTGGACAGTGGGAACAACTTAGCACTACTCATAAGAAAGGCTTTGCTAGTCTTCTGTTGGGTGCTCATAGGATTGGCATGGACGTGAGAGTTTGCACCTAGAGGTGAATAGCAGTTAACCTGATTACTGATGGAAGGACATGAAACTGTTTAGTTTTTGATTAATGAAAAATAAAAGCTCAGCATTCATGATGGATAGCAGATACTGCAGTAAATTCTTCCTTATATACAGAACAGGTATAGCACGGGTCACAGGAATACTAGTCTTTTCTCGCCTCCCATAATCTGTCCTTCAGAAGTGCCTCAGTTCTTTCTTGTGGGACCTTGTCAGGCAGTTCAGTCTCTATGTCAATGCAGTCCTGGATGTATCCGGCTCAGCTTATTGAAGTGACAGTGAAGTACTTCATGCAAGAACTAGATTAAAATCTCTAATTCACTTTTATAAAGACTATCAGAAATATTCTGACAGTGATCTTCTGTACTTATGCTGGACTTAAACCAGTGTCCTGAAAGCAGAATATTCCACAACCTACCCAGATAAAACAGCTGATTGCCAGTGGCATCAGCGCACCGTCACTGAGAATTTGTCAATTGTATGTTCTTTCCCATCACTTTTAGTTTTCTTCTCTTGTTCAGAGTAGTAAAGTCAGAGTTTCTTATTTAACTTTGCAGCAAAAATAAACCTAATCGTCTTATTTCAAACTTCAGATTATTTGTCCTTTAGCATTTAGATCTGTATTGTATGAAAAGAAAAGCTGTCAACACTTTTTTTATTGGCTGCCCAACAAGAGCTTGCTCAATGGATTTGCCTATCCAACAGATGTAGATGAACTGTTTTCAGTAAGCTACATCTATGGTTTGTATTTTAATAAGGATCCCTGATTCAAAAGGAAGCCTTTTTTGTCAGATAGGGGGAGCACTGGTAGTCTACCAAATAAAATAATAATGAAACTGGAAAAATTTTTCAAGTTTGTGTCTGATTTGGGATCTTACCTTAGTATAAGATCTCAACTGATATGGTTATTTGCCCTTTCAGCAGAGCAAAAATCGTCAACCTGAACTGGTATACTGTTGCACTAACTGTGATTTGATACAAGGACTTTCTTCCAAACAGTTTATTATCTAATTAGATTAGGCACTTTATAGCCTTCTGTCATCAAACATGTAATTAAAAGTTAAATCCATTAAACAACATATCCCAAGGCTCCATATCAAGTCTTGGATTTTTGCCCTAGATGTGCTTGGAAAGTCCCGTCACACCAGGAGAGGCTCTGGAGCCAAGTAAGGCAGCCCGATCTGCCCCCCATATAACAACCAGCGCAACTAAGAAAAGGCGACGGGTGATAGTAGTAGGCAACTCTCTTCTGAGAGGTACAGAGGCAGCCATTTGCCAACCGGATGTACTCTCTAGAGAGGTGTACTGCTTACCACGGGCTCGTATCAGGGATGTCACCAAGAGGCTACCAAGCCTCGTACAGTCCACTGACTATTATCCACTGCTGCTGTTTCACGTGGGCACCAGTGATACAGCCAGGAGCAGTCTGAGGAGTATCAGGAAGGATTACAGAGCCCTGGGAGCGGCGGTAAGGGACTCTGGAGCACAGGTAGTTTTTTCATCAATCCTGCCGGTCAAAGGGAAGGGGTTTGAAAGGGTCACTCGAATCTGGTGAGTCAACAAAGGGTTACAGGACTGGTGCTACAGCCAGGGGTTTGGCTACTTAGACCACAAGGCTCGCTTTGAGAAGCCTGGTCTGCTGGGGGCTGACGGGGTCCATCTGTCAGAGAAGGGGAAGAGCATCTTCAGTGATAGGCTTGCCAAGCTGGTGAAGAGAGCTCTAAACTAAAGTTGCCGGGGGAGGGGAACCTCAATCCATCCCACTCCTATCAGTTTGATGCCAGTGCCAGCCATAGATGCCCAGAGCCTGGAGAAGGATCACAGGTCAGCAGGAGAGCGCCTGAAGAGCGGCACAGAGGAACCCCAGCCAGTAAGACAGCTTCATGGGGGGCCCAACTTAAATGCCTCTATGCAAACTCACGTAGCACAGGGAATAAACAAGACGAGTTAGAGACGTGCGCATGCCTGCAGGGCTACGACCTTATTGGCATCACAGAGATGTGGTGGGATGGCTCCTATGATTGGAGTGTTGGGATGGAGGGATACAGGCTCTTTAGGAAGGACAGGCAGGGGAGAGGAGGAGGGGGTGTCGCCCTCTATGTCAATGACCAGCTGCAGTGTATGGAGCTCTGCCTGGGGATAGATGAGGAGCTGACCAAGAGCTTATGGGTCAGGATTAAAGGGAAGGCAGGGACAGGTGACATTATGGTGGGGGTCTGCTACAGGCCACCCGACCAGGAAGACCGAGCGGATGAGGCCCTCTATAGACAGATAGGAGCAGCATCACAATCACAAGCCCTGGTTCTCATGGGGGACTTCAGCCACCCCAATATCTGTTGGAGGGACAACACGGCAGGGCATAAGCAATCCGGGAGGTTCCTGGAATGCGTCGATGATAACTTGCTTCTCCAAGTGGTAGAGGAGCTAATGAGGAGAGGTGCTATGCTGGACCAACATAGGTGGGGTTGTCTCACCAACAAGGAGGGGCTGGTGGGGAATGTGAAGCTCAAGGGCAGCCTGGGCTGCAGTGACCATGAAATGGTGGGGTTCAAGATCCTTAGGGCACCGAGGAGGGCACACAGCAAGCTCCCTACCCTGGCCTTCAGGAGAGCAGACTTTGGCCTCCTCAGGGATCTGCTTGGTAGAGTGCCATGGGACAAAGCCTTGGAGGGAAGAGGGGCCCAAGAAAGCTGGTTAATATTCAAGGATTGCCTCCTCCCAGCTGCATCCCAACAAAGAGGAAATCGGGCAAAAACTCTGGGAGGCCTGCGTGGATGAACAAGGAGCTCCTGGACACATTCAGACACAAAAAGGAAGCCTACAGAGGGTGGAAGCAAGGACAGGTAGCCTGGGAGGAATATAGAGAAATTGTCCAAGCAGCCAGGGATCAGGTTAGGAAAGCTAAAGCCCTGATACAGAATTAAATCTGGCCAGGGACGTGAAGGGCAACAAGAAAAGATTCTACAGGTACGTCGGTGATAAAAGGAAGATGAGGGAAAATGTGGGCCCTCTCCGGAATGAAACAGGAGACCTGGTTACCCAGGATACGGAGAAGGCGGAGGTACTCAATGACTTTTTTGCCTCGGTCCTCACCGCCCAAGCCGCAGAAGGCAAAGGCAGGGACTGGGAGAATGAAGAGCTGCCCACTGTAGGAGAAGGTCAGGTTCAAGACCATCTAAGGAGCCTGAAGGTGCACAAGTCCATGGGACCCGATGAGTTCCATCTGCAGGTCCTGAGGGAACTGACGGATGAAGCTGCTAAGCCACTATCCATCATATTTGAGAAGTCGTGGCAGTCAGGTGAAGTTCCCACTGGCTGGAAAAGGGGAAACATAACCCCCATTTTTAAAAAGGGGAAAAAGGAAGACCCGGGGAACTACAGGCCAGTCAGTCTCCCCTCTGTGCCTGGGAAGGTCATGGAACAGATCCTCCTGGAAGCTATGCTAAGGCACATGGAGGACAGGGAGGTGATTCGAGACAGCCAGCATGGCTTCACCAAGGGCAAGTCCTGCCTGACCAACCTAGTAGTCTTCTAGGATGGAATGACTACATCAGTGGACATGGGAAGGGCTACAGATGTCGTCTATCTGGACCTCTGTAAGGCCTTTGACACAGTCCCCCACAACATCCTTCTCTCTAAACTGGACAGGTATGGATTTGATGGGCGGACTGTCTGGTGGGTGAGGAATTGGTTAGATGGTTGCATCCAGAGGTAGTGGTCAACGGCTCAATGTCTAGATGGAGATCGGTGACGAGTGGTGTCCCGCAGGGGTCCCTATTAGGACCAGTACTGTTTAATATCTTCATCAATGACATAGTGGGACCGAGTGCACCCTCAGCAAGTTTGCAGATGACACCAGGCTGAGTGGTGCAGTTGACACGCCTGAGGGACAGGATGCCATCCAGAGGGACCTGGACAAGCTGGAGAAGTGGGCCTGTGTGAACCTCATGAGGTTCAACAAGGCCAAGTGCAAGGTCCTGCACCTGGGTCGGGGCAACCCCTGGTATCAATACAGGCTGGGGGATGAAGGGATTGAGAGCAGCCCTTTGGAGAAGGACTTGGGGRTACTGGTGGATGACAAGCTGGACATGAGCTGACAGTGTGCGCTCGCAGCCCAGAAGGCCAACCGTATCCTGGGCTGCATCACAAGAAGCGTGGCCAGCAGGTGGAGGGAGGTGATTCTGCCCCTCTACTCTGCTCTGGGGAGACCCCACCTGGAGTACTGCATCCAGCTCTGGAACCCTCAGCACAAGAAAGACATGGACCTGTTGGAGCAGGTCCAGAGGAGGGCCACAAAAATGATCAGGGGGATGGAACGCCTCTCCTATGAAGCAAGGCTGAGAGAGTCGGGGTTGTTCAGCCTGGAGAAGAGAAGGCTTCGGGGAGACCTTATTGCAGCCTATCAGTACTTAAAGGGGGCTTATGAGAAAGATGGGGACAAACTTTTTAGCAGGGCCTGTTGCAACAGGACAAGGCGGAATGGTTTTAAACTAAAAGAGGGTAGATTTAGACTATCTATAAGGAAGAAATTTTTTACGCTGAGGGTGGTGAAACACTGGCATAGGTTGCCGAGAGAGGTGGTAGATGCCCCATCCCTGGAAACATTCCAGGTCAGGTTGGACGGGGCTCTGAGCAACCTGATCCAGTTGAAGATGTCCCTGCTTATTGCAGGGGTGTTGGACTAGATGACCTTTAAAGGTCCCTTCCAACCCAAACTATTCTATGATTCGATGCTTAGTTTTAGTTTCAAATGATGTGCTCTGTCCTTAAGTGCTTCCTGCAGTAAAGTTAGATCTGAAAATTAAAATGAATGTTTATAGTCAATAACTGCTATATTTAAGGGACTAATGACAGTCTAATAGTTGAAAGAAGTTGTGCCAGCCTAGATTTCCATGGCTGCAGAGGTTACATACTAAATACCGGTTTTGACTGAAAGTCTGCCTAAATAGTTTAGTCTGCCACTTACATTTGCTGTTCTTCCTCAGATATCTGTCCTCCTTGGGAGAAATTTTATTTGGAAGCGTGATTCTGGGGAAAGTTAGGATCATGCTGAATGTCCTGTAGAATTATTTCCTTAATTTAGGTTTTTATAATAGGAAGAAAAATGTTGGTCTGATTATAAAACATACTCTGTGTTACTGACAGATTGTAGTTGTTCTTTAGAAGAGTTTGTAGCTAGCTGTTCTTTCTGAGGAATGGTTTCTGTGCTTAGGGTTTGGTTTGGTTTCCAAATTCATTTGGGGAAGAGGGAAAGGGCTTGTCACAACCTTTTATCTTATGATGCAGTGTTTGGTTATTTTTTTGCGGAAATACTACAGTTTTGGACAACCACTTCCTCAGATATAATGCTTGAAAAAATGAGAAGTGTCTCTGTTACTCTTTTCACATCATAGATAGGTAAACTAACAAGAGTCCTGTGTGTTTTGTCAAAGAATTTGTTACAGAAGGGATATTATAAAAAAGAAGGGGGAACTGTGTTACTCAGTTTTGTGTTATTTGCTAGAACTCTCTGAAGGGCTGATTGTTCTGTCCTACTTAATTCCTTTGCTAATTTTCACACATGGTCACACAAGGGAAAAAAGCTGAGAGATTGTTTTCTTTTTCACGGGGACAGACAAAATTAAGATGCTCTTGTCATGCATTTTAGTTCCTTGTCAGTCTTTTATGCAGCTAAAGTCCAAAAAAGCTAGAAGAGATGGCATAACCTACCTGGAGTTCAGGAACAGCTGTATTGACTTGGAATCTTAGCAAGGGTTTTTTTCCAGAAAGAGCACAAGTTTATGTATGTTTCTTCCTTGATTATTTCAACAAAATAGTCTGTAATTACTCCAGCCTTGAGTATGCTTGCTTCTGATAAGTTTGGAAGATCATCAGTAACAGATTTGCTCAGGACTGCAACTTCCCATAGCTGCAAGATTATTACTGGTTGCTTGATTAATTTGTTTCTGAACTTCGTGAAGAGCACAGAAGTCTCAAATTTCTGCTTGGATTCTGAGTATAGTTGAAATGTGGAATCCTAGAGGCTCAAGATCCTGTTTTTCAACCTTCAGCAATGTGTGCTGGGTCATAAAACTCCTGAGACATGACAAGTCAGGGAGGCAGGATCTTGCTATGCTGTCCAGCATCAGTTATCAAAATTTCACAGTTGGCTGTTGAACTCTGAATTGGGGAGGGAAGTTTGACACCTTGCAGTCACTGACATTAGACCTTTATGCCATGTTTCCTCACATCTGACTTGCTATTGCAAATGAAGAACAGATTTATAGGCTGAAGAGGCTTTGGACCCCCCTTGTTAGCCTCATTTGTCACATTCTCCCTCTTCCACTGCAGCCCTGGCAGCTCACTGAGCAGCTGCACAGCACAGCTACTGCTTCCTGACACATCTCAGTCCAGGCAGAAGCTGCAGTGCTGAGCTGCTGTTCAATATCTTCATAGTGTCCTGTCAGGCTGCTTCCTTGCCAATCCATGCTGCGGAGCTGCAGTCCAGCATATGGTCCCACAGTATATGATCAGCCCCTACCATTCGTGTCAGGAGTCCCTTGTCACTTTAGTATTGTGCTACCACTTTCTTTTGCGTTTTGTTCCTTTCCTTTCTAGGTGCTGGTTACAGAGCATTTAGAACCACTGGCTTTGCCTGCAGTGCTTCTATCCACATCTCCTAAACCATGGTGGGGGCATACAAGACCAGCACACATATGGAGCGCACATAACCCTTCTCGGTAGCATTTCAGTAAAACGAAGGGAGAGAATATTCTTAACCAAGCACACTAATCTCTTCCATATCATGCTGAAATTACTTAATGGTCATGCGAAGCAACCAGAGAGTATTGGTTTAACTGTTTTTTCAGGTTCTGCGTATTGCCAAAGCATCATTCCTGAAATTTGAGCTAATAAGTTAAACAGTTTCATACCCTAGGCTTTACAGATCTGATAATCAAAGATATGCATGAAGTATACATTTGTCCAGTCAGTCCAAAACCATCCCTGGGGGACTGGTGTGGTAAAGTTTGGAGGAAGAGCACAAATTGTGTCAGGCTTTATTTTAGAAATAAATTTAGCTTATCACATCTTCAAAAGTTGTAGTTACAAATTATAAAATTATAGAATTATTTTTATCTACTCTTCTAGCACAGGAATACTTCTTTCAATTAATAAACTTAAGTGGCTCAAGTGTTGGTGCTCCAAACCCTACCTTTGGGTAATGAACATTTTTCTAATGATACTGTGTAGTATTATTTTCTAATACTATTTTTCTAATGATACTGCGTTTCAGCTTTTGCTTTCATTCACTCACTCATTCCCCTACTATAACAGTATCTAATACTTTTCTCCCTTTTTAATATTTAATATTCAAACATTTGTTGACTTCAGTATATTCTTTTACTTACAAAAAAAAAAGAGTCCTTGTCCAACTGTCACTATGGCATTTGGCATTTTCAGGATGTGAAAAAAGATACACTGATTGCAGTGCTTGAGGAAATTCAGCTAACAGCCATATTGTAGCTTCCATGTCAGTAACAGCGAGCGAAAGAGGAATGCATTCTTTTTGAGGAGGCATCCATTGCTTAGGCAAAAGGGCAAAAGCAGGTCAGTGCTTTCCTTCATCATCATGCAGAAAAGCAGTGGCATTTTGGAAGAAACTTTAACTTATCTCCAGTCTCCAGAGACATTTTACCAGTCTGTTTTAGAGTTTAAAAAAGACCAGTGTGGACTAGTTGGTGGTATGTCATGCCTCCTGGATTGGCGTACCACTGCTTCCTCAGAGGAAGTAGGCATGGCTGTTAGAAGACTGCATCCTGCCATAGGATTTGAACTGCCTCTTATGTCTCCATATTGCGTAGCTCTTCAAGCTAGAGCTATTTCCGTGTTGAAGGAAAGAATATGGCTGAAGATAAGCTGTCACATTCAAATGTGATGTGAGACAGAGCGTGCCTCCCTGTCTTTGAAGTCTTTCTAGTCTTTGAGGGCGATTAAAAAAGCAGGTTCCTGTGACTGACCACTTATCCCGGATAGGCATACATTGTTTGCCAAGGCAGCAAGGAGATTATGTGGGAAACTCATTCTCTTCGACCCACAGTCCCCTTGAAATGATTGAGGAGGAGGACAGTGTTCAACGTAAGCTAGATTACAACAGTATAAAATGTAAGTATTCTCAGACATAGGATGAAGCAAAAATGTGCATACATGAAATTGGGTTTAGTAAAGATTTTAATTTAATTATTCATAGACTGGAATGCTCATATATCAAATTGACATTTTTAGGCTTGTATTTACAGAATTGTTCCTCCACTGCTACTTTGTGTTCCTAATGCGTTTTTCTGCATTTTGCCTTTAAAAATTGGTGGAATGACATCCTGGTACTCAGAAGTAATATAGTTAGTATTGGATCTCTCCAAAGCATTTGTAGGAATCAAAGTAGGTAATACTGTTCTTAAATTTATACTAATACTGGATTGAGAAAATAGAGATTATTTTCTTGTTTTAAAGAATGAAATTCTTACTTCAAGCGTGTGTGAACACCTTCTTATTGTAGAATCTGTAGACTCCTCCTCATTGCTTAAGATGGGGTTTTTAATGTATCTATGTGTACAAGTCAGTAAATGTAGTACCAGACAAAAAGATGTCTTAAGCAGTGCAGGAATTGAAATCACTTACTTTCAATAGACTTGTCGTCTTCCATTTGTACAAAAGGGTCTCTCTAAAACAGAGTATCTTCTAACATACTCAATCTCTTAAAATTATTAATGCCACAAGAATTAGACTTATTTTTTTCTAAGGAAGGAATAGGAATTGGAATTAGAATTAAAAACAACATTATAGGAAAGTAAAATGATAGTCTTGAAACTAAAAGTCCATACTGTTACCTCACTCCAAATTTCATTTGGAGCTGTACCTCTAACAGATTTGGTGTCAATAGACTCTATACTGAAATTATCTTGGATTATATCAGAATTTAACTTTGGTTTTTTTTCTTAAGGCAAAATTAATTTTAAGGGTTGATACAGATTTGTTTTCATGTCTGTACTGTTTGATAGAAACTCTTCTACTGCTAGTTATGTCTCTTGATAGTATTGAGAAACTAAAGTTCACATTACACACATGAAGTTTTTCAAAACATTACATTATTGAGGTGCATTCAGATTTGAAAACAGATAGTTTTGATGGGTTTAAAATATTTTTCTTCATTCTTTCCAGTGATTTGTGAGACTTTCCAACACAAACATCTAGGTGTTCTCTAATTTTCTCAAAAGAATGTGTGAATTGGTCATCTAGAAGGCCATATTGCAGTTTTAAATAATTAATCTCTGAATTTACAGGTTAAAAGTTCACATTTAAAACCAGAGTTCAGTTGAAAACCAGATACTGTTTTTGTAATAAACCATAAATCTCATTGGCTAGTCTACACATATTACATTTTTAGATCCTAGAAACTAATACTGAAATCACAGAAGATCTTTTATTCTTTTAAAATTTAAATCAAGGAAAATATCTTGAAGTAACTGTTTCTCATTTAAAACTAAGTCAGCAGTCTAAACAATGAATTCAGAATACTTAACAAAGGAGATGCATATCATTTGAAATGCTTGGTTTTATCTTGACTGCTTTTTCCATTGAATCTGTGCTGCTTCTGTGCAACTGTTTTCTGCTGTAGAAACTCCATCCTGCTGCCTTGCTTCTCGTGAGCGTATTTACAAAACTATTGATGTAGCTGGGCCTGCCTCTGCTATTTCATCTCTCTCTCACAAACTGAAGGGTGGGTATGCATGCCAACATAGCAAGGTTATTCAGATTTTACATTCGAAATGTTTTTTTTTTTTCCTCCTTCCATTCATTTTCATTTCATTCGCTTAATAAAATACTGTTTCGAAAGTAAATGTTCAGGTTTGGTATTTGTTGGGAGCTTCTTTGATACWACTATTCAGTGTTGCCTTCCTGAGTTGCAGCAATGTCATGATATGTGATCTAGCTATCTCTAACTGCTTTGTAAGAGACAGAAAGGTGTCTGTTAATCTAATCTCATAACACCTGTTTTCAAACAACAGGCAAATGAAATATGGAAGAAGAAAGGGGAAAAAACACATGGGATTTTTTTGTTTGTTTACAGATAAAGCAGTTTGCTACATGATTATGCAGTTTTTCATTTTGGGGATTCTTTTTTGTGGTGATAGTCTAGAATGCTAATTAGGATTATTTACCTGTATATGTGGAAATCCAAACCTTTGTTTTTAAAAACAAAAAATATTTTTTCTTGCTGGAAGCTACTGTTAGGCTATGCCTTTCATAAGCAGTTTTGTTCTAGAATTCTTGCTTGATGTTCACTAGTCATGAATATACTTTGAATTTGATACATTGCTGAATGATTTACAGTGTTTTATGTCCTCTAAGAAGCCTATTGTTGTCTTTTCATTATTTTTTCTTTTATGAGGAATTCTGTAAAAGGTTCTATCTAGAGTACTTTCTCATCTGGCAAACCTTAAATTCATCATCTTATTTGTTTGTTTCTGGGAAGAGTATGTATAAAATAATTATAATTTACATGTCTGAATTCATATATCACAAAGTAGACATCTCAAAATAGCTCATCAGTAGAACTGGTGAATAACTGAGCTGGCATGAACAAAATGCTTGGACTGATATTTAAGAAACTTTTTTTTTTTTATTTTAGCAAGAACAATCATTTTATAAACCATGATGTACCATGCTATTTCTTCCCTTCCTCTTTCCCCTCCCTCCCCTGCCCCCAGAAAAATTATAGAACTCATAAGAAAAAAGAATAAAGACAAACTGGACTCTCAGAATTGATTATGATGATGTTTGAGATGTTCTCATTATATACTACTGTTTACATTTGGCATATTGTTCCTGAATATAGACAAAATAGTTCTTCTCTTCCTGGAGAAGTATGAACTTTTCCATGTCCCATGTCCTGGGAAGCCAGGAGAGTACCCTAACCTTCAAGCTTGTTAAATATTCTAATAATAGGTATCCTTCACTTTTTCCTGTTGCTGTTTGTTTTATTATAAGCTTCTTAAATATGGAGGTAGCAAAATAATAAGAATTGTTTTGTAACCTGAGGAAACATCTGGGTTGCTAGACTTTGCTCCAAAAAATACATGTTTTTGTATTGTGAGAGGTAACAGTAGAAAAAAACCTGAGATTATTCTGTGCTTTGATATATTTTCTAGCATAGGGATAAGGCTTCATGGTTGGGAACTGGAAGAAGTTGGTTCAGATCCCATAATGCAGAAGGAAGTAAACACAGATTTCCCACCTTCTAAGTAAATGCTGATGGTACTGGATAAAAGATGACTGTGTATCTTTTCTGTTCCCATTAGAAATCAAGGTCCAAATCTGCAAATATTCTCTGATTAATTGAGACTTTGTTTTTTTGACAAATAGTTGTTTCCCCAAAAAAGTACTTAGACCAGTGGAAATAACCTTTTAATGTCTAGAAAAGTAAAATAATCCAAAGTACTGTGACCTAATTCTACAAGCCTTACAAGAGAAACATCTTCATGTTTAACTAATGAAAACCCATTCAAATCAGAACGACTTAACTATGCATCCAAGACTTTGCAGTGTAATGCTTTGTGGAGAGATAGTTATATTTAATTCACGATTGCTGTATTGCTTGCCAGTAACTTCAACATTGCTTGTCTTAATTTTCAAAATACAGTTCTGCAAGAGGGACTGAGTATGTTCACAGAATTATTAGAAGCAGATTGCTTAATATACTTATTTGCATATACTTTTTTTGCGTGTATTTATATTAAGCTGCCCATAGTTTTTATAGTTCTGTGGATTAATACATGCATGAAGTCATTGTGCATAGGAATAATAAATTACTGCATCAAAATAAAAGGACATCATAGACCAGAGTTGATGGTTTAGCTTAGTGGTTGAACAGGTGGGGGTTTTTTCAGTAGGTTGTGTTCTGGTAGCAGAACATTGGTAGTTTGTAGTCTTAAAAAGGTGGATACCTCAGATTACCAATGTGAATCATTTTAAGCATGTTTGTAAGCCTCTTACCCAATTTGCCTTATAGCTGTATTTACTTCCTACGTTTCCTGACTTTTGAGCATTAAAGAAAATAAATCTGGTAATACATTTGATCTTTCCGCAAGTCCTTTGTTGCAGTCAGACTGACACACATAGAGATAATAAATAAATAATCCTTGGTTTCTGTTGCAACTGTGGTAAACTCCTTAGTTAACTCCTGGCATTTTACCTAAGGATGTAAATTGTTCTTCCTTTACTAGTGTTTTGTGGAAATAGTGAACTGTGCCTTTTGATACCTCCATAGTAGTGTTTTCTCTGTAAATATTTCCTAACACTTGTTTGTATGTATCTTTGGGAGGAGAAATGTATTGAAAATATTCTAGGGGAAAAAAATTCCCTTTATATTTCCTTTCATTTTGATGTGAACAGAAGCATGGGTTTGAATTTTATCTTGTGTTCAGATCTTTAATCCTTGTTTTGTATTATTAAAGGTATCACTGTCAAAACATAATAATTTAATTATAAAATATACTAAACAGGTGACCGAATGAATTTCACAGGAGCTGCTAGACCGATTTCTCCAGCAGGAAAATCAGACATGTCATCAAAACACAGAGCTGACTGCAGGTCACCCAAGCTTGATGTGCGAATGAACAGAGCTGCTGCTGACCAGAAGAAACCCAGGAATACAGAAGGCTTATCTGCCAGTGAGTCTCTTATGCTGAAATCAGATGCTGCAAAATTGCGGTCAGACTCTCACAGCAGGTCTTTGTCTCCAAATCATAACACTTTGCAAACACTAAAAACAGATGGAAGAACAAGTGCTGGTCTGAGAGCTGAATCTCCAGGGCCAGGAACCCGGTCATCTTCTCCAAAGACAAAGACACTTACAGCCGTTAGATCTGGTGCTAGTTCTCCACGATCCTCATCACCCCATGACAAAACTCTACCTCAGAAAGCTTCATCCCCTGTAAAAACAAAGCTTGATCCTCCTCGAGAACGATCCAAATCAGATTCTTACACRTTAGATCCAGACACCCTTCGCAAAAAGAAAGTACCACTAACAGAGCCCTTAAGGGGGAGGTCCACTTCACCCAAACCAAAAATTATCGCAAAAGATGGAAAACCTGTTACAGAAACTGAAAATAGAGCTCCTTCCCCTCATGTCGTACAAGAAAATCTTCACAGTGAGGTTGTTGAAGTGTGTACTTCAAGTACTTTAAAGACTAACAGCATTACAGATAGCACCTGTGAAGACAACACGGAATTCAGAAGTCTGGACGATGGTTCTAATAAAGTTCATTTCAGCATAGGAAAAGCCCCACTGAAAGATGAGCAAGACATGAGAGCATCTCCAAAAGTGAGCCGTAAATGTGCTGGTAGGCACACAAGACCCAAAAAGGAAAAATCCAGTTTTCTTTTCAAAGGAGATGGCTCCAAGCCTGTAGAGCCTGCCAAGCAAGCAATGTCACCTTCCGTTGCAGAATGTGCTAGAGCTGTATTTGCTGCGTTTCTTTGGCATGAAGGAATAGTCCATGATGCTATGGCTTGTTCGTCTTTTTTGAAGTTTAATCCAGAACTGTCCAAAGAGCATGCACCAATACGAAGCAGTCTTACTCAACAACCTGCAGAGGAAAAAGAAACCAAGTTGAAAAATAGACATTCATTGGAAATATCATCTGCTCTTAACATGTTCAACATCTCACCTCATGGACCAGATATATCTAAAATGGGTAGCATCAATAAAAACAAAGTCCTCTCAATGTTAAAAGAACCACCTCTGCATGAAAAGTGTGAGGATGGAAAAACTGAAACTACCTCCTTTGAAACATCCAGTCATCACACGATGAAATCCAAGTCTCCTCTTCCATTAACACTGCAGCACTTGGTAGCTTTCTGGGAAGATATTTCTTTAGCAACTATTAAAGCAGCTTCCCAAAACATGATTTTTCCAAGTCCTGGTTCTTGTGCAGTGTTAAAGAAGAAGGAAAGTGACAAAGATAACAAGAAAACCAAAAAAGAGAAAAAGAAAAAAGAAAAGGTTGAGACTAGGCCAAGGGGAAATCTTTTTGGCGAGATGGCTCAGCTTGCAGTGGGAGGACCTGAAAAAGACACCATCTGTGAGTTGTGTGGAGAATCCCATCCATATCCAGTGACTTACCACATGAGACAAGCTCATCCAGGTAAGATTACATATTTTTTAATTCCTGTGCCCATCTGTAGAATATATTGCGCACACACATTTTGGTATTAGTTACTGTTACGAAAATACGTCAGGCTGTCTTGTCTAACATTTTAACACAGTTCACTATATAAGCTAAATTAAATTGACACACTTTCTTACAAATTATTTACACGCTTGTGTAAGTAATTTTAAGTAGTTATGGATCTGAGCTTTCAAAGATGCTGAAGAAAGTTGTTTGAAACAAGGCCAAAACAATGAGCTGACTTTACAGTAGCTCTTCAGAAACATGGCATTTGTTACACTTTAGGACTTGAAACTGTGCTGAGAAAATTGGAAATAAAATTAAAAATATGAGATTGCTTAATTAGAGTTTCGATGTTGCCAAAAGTTTTCTATTACTATTCTACTGTGAATAGTAGAAAACTTTCATTTATCTGCTGTGTCAGCACTGGGTATCAGTGACAATTTTTTTGGTTTACAATGTATCTTAAAAAAAAAAAAAAATCCAGTTAGAGCCTCTAGACAATTTGTATTGTAAAATACAACCCGAGCCTGCTATTTTGTCTCTTTATGTGGGTCCCTGAATTTTTTTCAGGAGTTTGTTTAATTTTAGGAAAATGAGGTAAATCAGTGCTAGCTAGGCATTATCTTAGCTAGTCAACTGAGTTCTAAAGATACGTAAGTTGTGTTTTCTTTGGAAAAGTGATCACTAATAGCAGGGATTAGCTACAATATAGCTAGTAATAAGTAGCCTTGTTAAAGACAAGATGATTTCTGTGTTTTCTAGCTTGTAAACATAAATAATTATTTTGCCAGTTAGTGAAATTCAGGCTGATGTTATATGCACTCGTTTTAGCACTGTATGCGAAGTTAAAGCAAAATTAAGGAGCCTTATTATTCAGCAATTATCAATGCCCTGAATCTTTCTGAGAAACAGTAATCGGCAAAGGAATGCACTTAATTCCCTTCTAAGCTTTGTTAGACAGGGGGTAGGTTTTTTATGTTTGTTAAATTATAGATAATGTTGGCTAACATATAATACTGACCTTACCATCACTTAGTTGTCTGAATAGGGAGCTGTTGATGCTTTGGACAAGTTCATAATAAAAACTTGAAAACTACAGTGCATTTGGATACTGCTGGGACACATGGACATGCACCTTGTTTTTTAATCAGTTCAGAGATACAGAAGAGGAGAAAATTAGGCCAGGAAAAGACAAGCATCTTCCTTCCCCCTCTCCATCCCTCTTTCACAGTAATAAATAATATAATAATAATCCTTCTTTTGAAATAACTTTTTTTTCATCTTTTTCCCTGATGTAGGTTGTGGCCGTTATGCAGGTGGCCAAGGTTATAATAGCATTGGGCACTTTTGTGGAGGATGGGCTGGTAATTGTGGCGATGGTGGTATTGGAGGAAGCACTTGGTATTTGGTTTGTGATCGATGCAGAGAAAAATATCTCCGTGAAAAGCAAGCAGCAGCAAGAGAGAAGGTATTTTCATCTGTTTCTCATATGTTTAGCGCTCTATCTGCTTAGTAGTACTGTGTTCACAACTTGAAAATAAGGTAGGGCCAGTTTAAAAACTTTGGAATTTCAGAATTGGAAGGTTTTGGAATATCCACTTACGTCATTGATAGGTTTAAAATAATAAGATAGAAACTTTGCTTATTAGTTCTTCCCTTCAGATGGTAGTGTTTTCAAATTTGTAAATTAATTTTATTTTTTATCCCAATACAACTGCAGCATAGGATGTGATAACTAATTTTTTAACAGTATGTGTCAGTTTATTTAACTTTGAATTCTGTTTTATTTGTTTACTGAAATATGAGTACTGTTTTAACTTTATATGTTTATAGCTTCTTTAATGATCTTAGTCATCCAGCTCATTGGATACAGATGCCAAACACTGGGCAAACGAGAGCAACTTTTAATGGGAATAGTACGAAAGGTGTTCTTCTTATATTGGTCTCCCATGACCAATTTCAAATTCTTGCTTAAAGTATACAAATATGTTGATGTTTTAAGATAAGCAGAACAATGCTAATTTAACTTTATTTTTGAAACTAAATTTGTTGAAACTTTTTGCACACAAAATTCATCTGAGGCAAACATCAAAACTTTCAGCTGTTTATTAAAAGTTTGCAAAGTTATGAAAATAAGAGAAGTGTCATTTTGTAATAGAAAACATTTTATAACAGGAAGAATCAAGCAACTTCAGTATAAGTGACACTGTCAGCTTTTCCTGTGATGAAGTATAATTTAAATATACCTTTTTTAAATTTCTCTAGATTAAACAATCTAGGAGAAAACCAATGCAAGTTAAGACTCCTCGTGCCTTGCCAACTATGGAAGCTCATCAAGTGATTAAAGCCAATGCACTGTATTTACTGTCGCTGAGTAGTGCTGCTGAGCCCAGTATCCTCTGCTATCACCCTGCAAAAGCATTCCAATCTCAACTTCCCAGTGTCAAAGAAGGAATTTCTGAAGACTTTCCCATTAAAATGCCATGTCTCTATCTACAGACTTTAGCAAGGTAATTAAAGGAAGTTTATGAATATTGATTTTAATACTCATCTATTTATACTGTTGGATAAAAACATGTGTATAAACAAAATTAAAACTTAGAAAAATACATATTTTCCTAATTCTTTATGATCTTTGTTCTTCTTTCTCTTCCATTTCCATGATCTTGTTCAATTTCTTAGATTGTATTTGCTCCAAGGGTCAAATACACCCTGAGTAGCTTTTGGATGCTAAATATTTTTTAACAACAGTTTAGTTTCTGTCCAAAGAATTTAGAATTTCCTGAAGAGTTTAACTTAGTGCGTTAGTAGCAGACATATGTGCTACTTTTCTCTCTTCACAGTTAAAAATAGTAAGAAAGAAACCAGAAGACTCTGCTTGCTTGGTATTTCTAGGTAGATTTCACTGTAGTGTCTCATGTTTATGATGATTTGGGCCTAAAATACATAATGAAATACCTAATGAAAATACTGAAAGATAGCAAAGGGTGATCCCCACTCCCTGTTGGTTGAAAATGCCATTATATTTTCCACTAACGCTTGTGAGTCACAACCAGCTTAAATGCATTAGGTGAGGAGTAAATGAATAGCGTTGGCTGGCTAAATGTATTGGCTAAGGACTTTTGTGTATGTGTGTATTTCAGGAACTTGTAATTCTTAATCCTAATTTAAAAATCTGATTTGATGTAGGCATCATCATGAAAATTTTGTTGGGTACCAGGATGACAACCTCTTCCAGGATGAGATGAGGTACCTGCGCTCAACTTCAGTACCTGCACCATACATCTCAGTTACTCCTGATGCAAGCCCTAATGTCTTTGAAGAGCCAGAGAGTAACATGAAATCTATGCCCCCAAGGTACTTCCTTGTAATTCTAGGTACTACATACAAATGCTAAAGCATTAGCATAACACCAATTTAAACAAAACAAAACAAAACAAAACAAAAMAAAAAAAAAGGAAAACATTGCTGTAGTTAAGTAGCTGAAGTATCAGATCAGCCCAGATCAATCTCTGAAATGGCAGCAAAAAAGCCAAAAACATTTGAAGCTGTAGTTAGAAAAATATCTTCAGTGAATCATAGCATATCAGGTATATTTTCAACCACTAGCAATGCAAGTTTGCAAATCGGATTTGAAACTTTTAACTGTAATGCAAACCAATTGCTTCTCTCTAGAAAGGTCTTGGTTTTACAACCTAAATTTAAAAAAAAGTTTGTTCAGAAATTGATAAGGAGTCTTAGCATACCTCATGGAAATTTATCTGTAGTCCTTACTCCAGGCCTGCTTATTTCCCTGTAGAGACAAATACAGTTTTTCCAGAATCTCCAGAACTGCAGAACTGAAGAAGTGATCTAAAGAGCAATGGTCCAAGGACCATAGCTGTTGCAAACTCCTTGAAAATGTAGCAATTTTTTTTCCCTGTATTTCTATTCTTTAACACAGCTGACTGTAGTGCAGATTAATGGCCTTTTTGAAAGGAAGCAGCTGTTATTCTCCCTTCAGGATTTCATTCTGAAGGGAAGTTTGAACAGGAGGGAATTTCATTACCTTATATTTTTCAAAGCAAATGTTGCTGCTTCTTCCTGTGGGAAGTTAAAATGTCACTGAAGAAATGACAACTTAATGCTATCTAGGATCAAGAGTGCTAGATGGTTTCTGTCAGGTTAAGCCAGTTTCTTATCTCATTACGTTTACTATGATCTAATTCAAGCAATTACAGAATTTTTGTTTTGCCAGGGGGAAAAAAGGCTCTTACTGTTACTTAATAATAGTCTGGAATCAACTTGGATGCTCGGTGTTTTCAGATGTCAAGTGGTGATTCCTCATTATAATGAGGATGTAATGAAGAGAAAACTTGGTTTTAATCTGTTTTTATTTCAATCTGTTATATTTTATACTGACTGCAAAAACGGTTTATTGCAATACTACAATCTACAATGTAGTCTTTTCAGAAATAGAACTTTTCTAACAAAACTCCTTAAGAGTGCATCGTATTGGTATATTCCTTTATTAAAACTGTGGACACCATGGTCTCCTGAGGCCTATAGGGACAGCATAAGCTGGGAGTTCTTCTGCAGACTGTAAGAAGTCCACTGAAGGTAAGGAGTAAAACATGTCAGAGGCGTAGCCATAGCAATTGAAAATTGGCTTTAAGGCTAATGATGTTAGAAACTTTTACTGCACATAAACTTCTAAATTTCATTTGGCTTGCATATTAAAATTCACTCTATAGATGTTTTCACGTGCCTTCTCAGGGCAAATTTGGTCTGAAACTTCAATTCAGGCTTGATCTGAATGTTTGTATTCTCTCTAAAAAATACCTAAATTCTTGGAACTTACCATGTACATCATTACATTTGTTTATAAAGCACTTGCATGCTTTTTCACCGTGTGTAATCCTAATGTGTTCCTTCTTTTCGCGCATTTAAACAGTTATTAGGTACATAAGACAAACTTTCATGCAGTAGTAGCATTGTCATTATGAAATGCATGTGTCTATTTAATATTTATGTATAATTCAAGTATAGTCTATATATTTGTTAATGGGTCTATAACTTCACTGATTTCTTTGTAGTTTGGAAACCAGTCCAATAACAGATACAGATCTTGCAAAGCGTACGGTCTTTCAAAGATCATATTCAGTTGTTGCATCAGAATATGACAAACAGCACTCAATTTTGCCAGCACGTGTAAAGGCGATCCCTAGGAGACGAGTCAACAGTGGAGATGCAGGTAAGAGCACAGACATCAGAAGCAGTGGAAAAAATATTCAAGGATATGGCATTGGATTTGCAGTTCTTCTTGGAAACTGTAGACAAATATAATTTTTTTATGAATACATGTAATGGCTTTTATTTCTATTTATTAATAAACATTAGCTGTTCTTTAATCTGCACAGGATTAGCTTAAGAACAGCTCAGGAATTACTGCGGTTCTGAAATTTGTGGTGCATCTTTTGTGCTTGGTTTAAAAGTTAAAGTGGTATTTTCTTTCTCAGTTGAAGCATCATTTTTCCACATTGCTTTTTTTAATGCATTTTTCTCATAGAAAAAATGAACAAAAATATCAATTCTAAAATTGCTCTATTGCTTTTTATTTTTATTGTGGCTACAAAATTAAAATGCACAAAGGATCTAATGTATGCATATTTTTATGCTTTTGAATAGAAGTGGGGTCCTCTCTCCTGAGACATCCATCTCCTGAACTTTCTCGGTTAATCTCCGCCCACAGCTCTCTTTCCAAAGGAGAGAGAAATTTCCAGTGGCCAGTATTGGCATTTGTAATCCAGCATCATGATCTGGAAGGACTTGAAATAGCAATGAAACAAGCCTTACGGAAATCTGCTTGCCGAGTCTTTGCCATGGAGGTATTAATGTACTAATGGACCACCTATGATTAAAATAAGCCATTTGTAAATTCTGTCTCAGAATTTTTTTAAAGAATTTTTATATAGATTAAAAAACAAAAAAGTTATTTTGTGATGTGCAGTAAACCTATTCTAAAAGTTCACTTGTGTTATTAACTTTAAAAGTTAGGAATACAAAAGTATTGCCTGTAAACCTTCTTCAGTAGTTTACCTGTTGTGTAGAAAATCTCTGATTAAAGATTATTAAGGCTGCAAAAATCAATTATACAAGTACTGTTTTCTTCTCATTTGCTCAGCATCTTCCTGGTCTTACTTGCCATTCCTTTTTCAAATCTTGGACTGAGTATTCTTTCTTTAGAATTGTTCTGGTGCTGGTAATATCTAGATATTTCACAACTTCCTTCTGAGATGGGTGAAGGCTACCCCTGTTATGTAAATAGTGAATGGACAACCAAAAGATCCATTAAAGATCAATTACTTCAATAAAAGCTGCAAGAGGCATCCTCATTGAGGCCATTTTTTTTAATTTCAGCTAAGCTTTAGTGAAGTTTCTTCTGAACTTGTGTACAGTGTGGGTATTTTTCAAGTATTTGTAACGTGTGAAAATACAGGTGGATTTTCTCAGATAACAGTAGAGGTGTGGTTTTTACTTTAAGCACCACCTGTCAAATTTCCAAACATCAACATGCAGAAGTATTGCAGCTTTTAGAAGAATATAAGAATGTTACAATTTTTAAAAACCCTTTTTTCCCCACTACGTTGATTTTTTTGGAAGTGGTTAAATTGTTTTGATTAATTCAGGAACAAGTAAACCAAATCTCAGCCTACAGAGTTCTAAATCTTTGTTGACCAATTTGAATAGTAAGGAGTGCTGCCACCTCATCCTGTAATAATCTCTGAAAATACGTAAGAACTTTGCTTTTTCATTCTTAAAGCTTTTTTCAGAGAACTTATTTTTGTGTATGGTGTTTGTGAATTACTTTGCTATGTCCCCTGTAATATAGTTGTCATTTTAATAAACTSTTTTAGGTACAGAGCAATGTGTCTTACTTGAAGACCTCTGCATTATTATTTGCCTGTCCAAAATCATCAATGCACCTCCTTACATAAATGGCTTAAGAAATGGTTTTACTCCAGGTTTGCTTAACCAATTGGTAACTCCTTGTGTGTATTTTATTTTAGGCTTTCAACTGGCTTCTTTGTAATGTCATTCAAACAACTTCTCTTCATGATATTTTATGGCATTTTGTGGCTTCCCTGACTCCTGCACCTGTAGAGCCTGAAGAAGAGGAAGATGAAGAAAATAAATCAAATAAAGAAAATGCAGAACAAGTAAGTGAGGTTCAGCATTCCTTTCATAAATACAGTATCTCTGTTGATTTTGTAATCAATTTAGAAATATTTTTATCGGGGGGGGGGACACCAACCAAAACCAACCAACCAACAAAAAAAACCCCACAAAACAAAAAACCCAACAAAAAAACCCAACCAAACAAAAAAAAAACACCACACAAACAAAAACTACCACAAAAAACAACCTTAATCCTCTCTCTGTGAAACAGAACCTTAATTATGGAATGAAAATTCTTAGTCTTAAATTGTAGTTGAACTCTTTTGATAGTCATAGATTAATTAATTGTTCTTCTAAAATGGCCAAATTTTGTGTGGTGATGAATTACAGTCTTTCAATGTGTTACTTTTGTGAGTATTCATGGGAAAGAAGGAAAAAAAAAAAAGCACAAGCACATTGCTAATCCAGTAACAAAAAAATTTACTGTTTGCTTTTTATTCATCCTTTGCCCCCAAAAAAGAAGAGAGAAAAGAGAGAATATTTTTCAGAGAAGCTTTGTTGTTCGGTCTGCTGTGTCTTTCAGTGCTTTGAGAAAAGTCTATAGTTAATTCTGAAAATCTATAGTTAATTTAAGTAATTTTATATATATAAAAATAATTATATATATATATAAGTAATTATGTATACACTAGATATAATTAATTCAGTGATTTAAGAAAAATCTATAGTTAGTTCTGAAAATGTAGCATGTAAAATGGTATAGTCTAAGATATCACTCTTCCAAAAGGTATCTTCGTACAATATCTTCTAGATTTAGCTCTGATTGAAAACATTATCATGTCCACAATGAATAGCTCAAGAAATCATGCTAGTGCTGCTAGTAAGCCAGGGTAATTTTTATCACTTCAAATCTAATCCAGCTTTGAAATGAGAAGTTCTGAAATGAGTCTTTTCAGCATTGCAGCCCTGGTGCATTGCTACAATTGTTTACAAAGCAACTGTAGTCTTGTCCTAAATTTTATGTGGGATATCAACTTTGCCATGTTACTGTATCAACATGCGGATTTATAATTCTACTTACTTATTTTCAAGTGTGCCAAATTCTTGTATGTATACATTAAAGCTGATTTTCAGTAGCTCTGTGTATTATGTTCTGAACAATTGTTTCTGTGCTTGGCTCCAACAATTTTCTGCCTTGTAATTATTTCAACTGCTACATCAAAAGCACTGCTGGAATGAGGGAAATGTGTTCCCGTTGGTCCTTCTGCCGGTCAGCCTCCAAAATAAGAACCTTTACTATATAAAAGAATAACCAAATACTGTCTTAGCTGTAGTTTGGATAATTACTGACTGAAAGACAAAGATTAGAAAGAAATGTTAAAATATGCCACTTCTGCTCTGGTGGGAATGCTGCTTCTCTTTTGATATAATGAAGAGGGGACTTAAAAAATTCCCATTGGTCACTTGGCTAGGATGAATAATTTTATGGCATACAAGAAACTGGCAACAGTTTTCAGCTGATTGTTAAATATCACTGAGGTGATGTATATTCAAATCACAACATCTTCCTTCAGTAGTCTGATCATATGATAAAAATACATTATGTACGTATATTTAAATGGGTAATAAATCCAAGGCAGTTTGGTGCTTTTCCACAACTGGGATTCATTTCCTTATGTGAAATATTTTTACATATTCTTTTAATATACTGGGAGAGGGTGAGAAATCCCAGTGATGAATTCTGTAAAAATGGGGGATGGGGATCTAGAACCATATATGGTTTAATGCCTAAGATGTAGGTTCAAGGGCAGTGTCCTTGCTAAAGCAAAACAAAATGCAAGAATTACCAAGCTGCAGAGGAGACAGGGGGGAGCAGGATGCTATCTGTGTAGATAGGATCCCTGGGGGGAAGGGAAATACCTAGGCTTTGAACTTTTTCGGAATAATTGATTATATATGCTATATATGCATATATATGATATATGCTTCCTACTTCATATGCTGAGTACACTTTACCACATTATGCCCTCCAGGAAAACACAGAGAAATGTCTGGTTTGATGATTCTTGTCTAGGTAAGCAGGTACCTAAAATTCATTTCAAATAAGACCATAGCATTTCTAGGCATTCAAGCAGTCAAGATCCATGGGAAATCTACTTGCAAGAATATACATAGACAATTTAATGGGTTTAAAATAATAAGTTTGAATGTGGCTTTGGATGTCAGTATGTTGGGGGCATGCAGGTTTGTTGTGATTGGTTTTTGCTGCTCAAAGAAGATATTATTAACAGCTGGAATATGTTAATCTTTCTAGAGGTTTTTTTTTGTTAAGTTATTGCAATTTAATGTTTCACATTTTTAAATCATGAGAAATATCTTGTAGTATACTTTCTGAATTCCTTGTTTGGTGTTCATGTATAACTTCCTGTCAGAGAATTTTTATGATAGCAACTGCTTTGAAGTTCACATTCATTATAGGATAGTTGCAGTTATTCTTAAACCAGATATCATAAACGTTCTTATTTCTATTTATTTAACCTTTTTGTCTTGAAAGCCTGTTAACAACATACAAATTGCTTTGCATCTTAGGAGAAAGACACAAGAGTATGTGAACATCCTCTGTCAGATATAGTGATTGCTGGTGAAGCAGCTCATCCATTACCCCACACTTTTCATCGCCTCCTCCAGACAATCTCTGATCTTATGATGTCTCTTCCCAGTGGTAGTGCATTACAGCAAATGGCCTTAAGGTAAGCACAAATTAAGAAAATTCTGAGAAGGCTGGAAACATTGTAACATTATAGATTAAAAGATTTTTGCAATGTAGATAGGAAGTTTGAAACAAATTTATGTGCCTGTGTGAAAAGGAGCATGTGTATCTTTATGCATAGGAAAGATATATGTAAAAGATGTATGTTTGTGTTTATACATATAAATACTAGCGTAAAAGACTTTGTAGAGCAAAATGTATTTGCTCTTAAATTCTCTACTGTATCCATTATGAAAAAAATACATATTATTGAATAATACGGTAGTATCTGTGTGTATGTGCATGGTAGTGTAATAGCTTTTGCTCAGAAACCTGTCATTCGTATAGTATCCTTAAACTGTTTGAATTTTTTTCCTGTGCATCTGTCTCAAAGATACACATCGAATAATAATGATTCTATTCACTGTTAAAATTCTAATTTACTCCTGCCTTCCTCAAATGATGCATAGAAATACTTAAGATCCTGCAAAAATTTTATGTTGAAGGTTTATAGAAAACCTTTATCTGGAGAAGCAAAAATGTTATTAATAGTTTTGCTGATAGGTTTTTAAACAACATTCAAAATTTCAGAATCCACTAAATGTGTTTTCAGGTGCTGGAGTCTCAAATTCAAACAATCCGATCACCAGTTCCTGCACCAGAGCAATGTTTTTCATCATATCAACAATATTTTGTCTAAATCTGATGATGGAGATAGTGAAGAGAGTTTTAGTATCAGTATTCAATCTGGTTTTGAAGTCATGAATCAGGCAAGTATTATACCTCCCTTTCAAAAGCAGAGGTCAATTATGAACAGAGGGTACTTCGTATAATCATTCTGTTTGAATTAAAACATCTTTTATAGCAATGTCATATTTCCTTGAATGTTTCTCAGTTTGGGATCTTATTGCTGATACTCAGGTTCTGGTTTAGAGGACCTCAGGTTTAGAGGTTCAAATATTGTCCCTTAGCCTGTATAATCACTTAAACCTAAATTTTGGAGTAGTGCTTGTAAGTGCTTGTTTGCAAGTAAAGTGTTTGGAGATCTCTTATAGTTCATTTAGTTAATTCATTTGGCTCATTGAGTTAGTTCATTTTTTAAATTCTGTGTACTTCCAATTCTTACTTGCTTGTATCTTTTTTTCCTTCTGTTACTCTGAAGAGCACAAATTAGTACTCCTAATGAATATCTTTAAAGTGTTTTCTTCCATTTATTAATACATTTAGGCATTTACTAATACATTCTGCTGTTAGCTATTAATATTTCCGTTGGTTTAAAGGGCTGAATAATTTGAACCAGTAAATGACAAATTTCTCTTTAATTCAGAGAGCATATTCCTCAGAACAGATACGTCTGTATGATTTTAAAGATTTTAAATAATGCCTGTATTTGGGCTTGGTTTCAGATATTTTAAATGGTCTCATTTGTTTTCACAGGAACTGTGTATAGTGGTTTGTCTAAAAGACTTAACCAGCATTGTTGACATTAAAACATCAAGCCGACCTGCCATGATTGGTAGCTTAACAGATGGATCTACAGAAACATTCTGGGAGTCAGGAGATGAAGATAAAAACAAAACTAAAAACATCACAATTAACTGTGTAAAAGGAATCAATGCACGTTATGTGTGTGTTCATGTAGACAATTCCAGAGATCTTGGGGTAAGAGGAAAATGAAATTAAATGTGTCTCACTGAAGGTGCATAGTCAAAGTTGTATGTATTCATCAATCAAGAACCACTGTTTCTTTGTCCAGTTTAGTTTGTAATTCTAATTCAGAAGCTCACATTTCAAAGTAAAGTTTCTAATTCCTGTGGTTTTGAAAGCAGTACCTAATATGATCAGACCAATTCAACTGAATTTGTAGTTTGCATGAACCTGAGACTGGGAAACTTAATTCTTAGTGGCATGTTCAAATAAAGAGTTTTCATAAAATCCAAACTATTTTCTAGAATTCTGACTACCACAAAGTACAACTGTCCACTGTGTCCCACCTCAAAATTTCTACCTTTTCACGTCAGTTTGTCTTATGCAGAGTAATAATACTTTGTAACACACAGAATTGTTAAATATAGGGAAATTCTAACATGGTTAATTTAAGTAACTTGATCTATCGTAATAATGCTGATAGGCCATAATTGAGTATCTCAGAACTGTATCACCTTGCCAGAAAGAGACAACCTTTTCACTTACTACATTCATGTTTATTGATCTGTATGGTAATGTTACAAATATATCTTCATTTCAACTACAGGTTTTCGTACAAGGAGCAAATTTATTTATTTTTTGAGAGCTGTGCTTTGGAATTCTTTGTCCTTGGTTTTGATCACTTTTTAAATTTATTTTCATAATGAAACAACTCGTCTCTTTCTTATGAACTCTCTTAATATGGAAGAAATGGTCAGAATGGTCCTCAGTTGAAGTATTTTGTTCTTATTTTGCTTGTCTGTTGCAGAACAAAGTAACTTCAATGACCTTTCTAACTGGCAAGGCAGTAGAAGATCTCTGCAGAATAAAGCAGGTAAACATTTTAACAGTTGACATTGAAAAATTGCTGTCATTTTTGGCTGCATATAGCAGAGGCCCAGCAAACTGTTTGATTTCTTTTAGGGGTACTTACATCAGAATATACCTGAAATAATGGCATTAAGTAGTATTACACATTTTTAGATATTCTGATGCCTGGCTGCTTAGTGTTGCACTGTCATTGCCTTTTATCTGCTTCACGGAGTCATTTTTCTTTAGAGAATTGCAGCTTAAGAGTGAGGAGAAATAGAACACTGTGAGAAGGAGAAAAACTATTTACCCTCAACCCGAGTTTTTCTATTTACATGGTCTAATACATGTTTATAGCACGCATTTTACCCTGCCATTTTAGTTCTCATCTTCAGGTAGCTGAAGACTTCTGTCCAGAGACTCAAGTTCAGAGTGGTATTCAATCTTTGTACTTCTGTAGCTAAGCCAAATGATAGATGCATGGTTTTTACACAGAGAACAATGTTTTGTATTTTGACATTGATGTGACCCATCAAAGATATTTAAGGTTTCAAGCAGGCAGTTACCATTTGGGGCTCAAAACTTTATTATTTGTATTAGTGACAGTCAGTGGTAAAATTCTTCAAGAAGCAGCATTGTCTTACTACAGAGGAATGGTTTGCTTTTCTCTACCTCTTATCCTCAGAAAGCATTTAAGGCAAAGATACATCTCCAAAAGATATTACAAATCTGAAGAAACTAAACTTTGTTACAGTGGGCTCGTACTAAACAGTGAAGTGCGAGTGTGTGTATATACGTAGACAGATATAAAGTTTGTGTGCATATTATCTGTGAGTCTATGTATGTAGATAGAAAATATAGATGGACACATCCCCTCCCTCCTTGGAGAATTTTTTTTTTGTGAGAAGACTGACTTGGTATGTCTACCTATCCAGCTAAATAAAAGAAGGCCATAGCAGAGCTCAGGCGCTGGACTTGTGATCATTCATACAGCTTGTTAGCTCACTCCCTGGCTTTGTTTCTGCCTGCTCAAACACAGTGCCCAAGCACTTTTCCAGGGATGGTTTGCTCCCAGAAGACAGGCAAGACTTGATTCAGCTTTGCTCCCTCCTTGCTTGAACAGTCCTCTGACACTTCTCCAACAGGTTTTTTTATCTTCAAGCACGCCATCATACCATACCCTAACTCATGCATACCCTCCGTCTCTTGATATTAAAAAAAAAAAAAAAAAAAAAGTCAGTCTTGTCTGCTGCAGCACAGTTCAATGCAGACACTGAGAATTAGTGTAGAAATGGGAAAGAACAAATATTAACTTGATTTTAAATGAGCCTTTGGGCCCTATGGATGTGAGAGAGGACTCACTTGGCTCAGGGCCAAGTGTTATTTAGGCCCACTTGTGTTGCTGTGAGCAATGGTGTGAGGCACTGCACCCTATTGGTTTTTATCTTCCAATAGTGACATCACAGTTTAAATCATATAACATTAATTACATTCTTTTTTTAAACCATATTTATTTTAAAATGAACTTAATTTGATAGAGTTCATCTGTCTTTTTTACAATGATTAAGTCCTTCATCTCTTGATAAGGATATCAGACATTGACTTCCACAAACTTAAGATTTCTTTTGCAGGGGTTTATGTGAATAGGGATGGAATAACTTAAGTACTGATAACAGTGTGTTATATTTTCAGATAAATTATGGTGGCTTTATTTTTAAATTAGAAGTAGTGAGCAAATATTAGTTCAAAGTGTTTTTTTGAATATGTGAACTATTGCTTAGAGGATAAAAGGGATAGATAGCCCACTATTTTTAATAGGCTTTAAAGACAATAAATGGGTATATGTAATTTTATTTAAGTTTGAGAATTTTTTTAATCTGAAATCATGAAGTTGAATATTTTTATAATTAAGCATGTTAGTCTTACTGTTCAGAATGAAAATTTCATAGCAAATACTGTATTAGTTCCAGTGATATATGATAGGTTTGTTTTAGAGGTAGGTGACTTTTTGTTTGATGTAATGTCAGTTCCCATCTTTATATTCCTGTTTAATAGGTAGACTTGGATTCAAGACATATTGGCTGGGTAACAAGTGAACTTCCTGGGGGTGATAATCACATCATCAAAATTGAACTGAAGGGTCCAGAGAACACACTAAGAGTTCGACAAGTGAAAATTCTTGGATGGAAAGATGGTGAAAGCATTAAAATAGCAGGCCAGATTTCTGCAAGTGTAGCTCAACAAAGAAACTGTGAATCTGAGACACTGCGAGTATTTCGACTTATTACATCCCAGGTGGGATTTTAACGACGTGTGAATACGGTGAAATTTACTGTAAATCATAGACTTTCAGTGCTTTATGTTTTAATGTAAAATGTCACATCTGCACAAGTTTGTCTTTGAGATCAGCTAATTGTCACTGTCTGTCTTCCAGGTGTTTGGAAAACTCATCTCTGGAGATGCTGAGCCAACCCCAGAACAAGAAGAAAAAGCACTGTTGTCTTCCCCAGAAGGAGAAGAAAAAGTACACAATGTATTTATTTGTATTCTATCAATAATACTTTGCTGAAAAAATGATCCAGGATGATTTTCAGTATTTGTGCTATGTCTTATGCTACATAATTTTCAGATCAAAACAGAAGTAAAATGTCACAATTGCTTATTTTTTAAAAATTATAATTGATTTTTTTATTAGTAAATTATAAGTGGAGTATATGCATTTAATGGAAACATCATAGCAATGGTGGCGCAAATTACGCGTGCAATTACAGAAGTACTTAACACCTGCAGTAATGGTCAACCTGAAAGTGCTTCTTGCCAATTATCTTGTGCCTTAAGAGGGGCTCTGTTGATGTTTAGAGAAAAAGTATTAAGAAACCGCACTAGTATCCTTTTACCTAGTATACTCTCCTGTCTTCCAGCAAGAATTAGTTTAAGAAGTATTCTTCAAAAGGTCACTGTATCTGGACTGTCATGTTTAATAGCTAAAATTGGACTGTCATCAATGAAAGTAATTTCGTTTTTCAGAYGATATATGGTTTTGCTCTACCCAGTACCTTGTGGCAATAAGTTGCATGACTGAATTATTCACTTTGCAAAAGTGTATTTTTTTCACGCCTGCTGTGTGGTAACTTAATTGTGTGTTCCCTGTTTCTTTTATTGTGAAATACGTAAACTGAAAAGTATATTCAATGCACTGCTTTCCAAAGACTTAATCAGTGATTGTATTAAGCTACGTGAAGAGGCTGAATCTCGGATAATTATACTTCACTTGTTTTGCTTATTGATTATTTTATTTTATTTTATGCTCAAATTTCCTCTTAGAAAGAAAGTAAATACATCTAAGAGGTATTTATTAACCACAGTTAAATTGATCTTGCTTATATATCTTATTTCTCTGTAACAAAAAGCTACAAACTTTTAGAACAAAGTTTGTTGATATTCCATGTTAATTGCTGCAGTAATTAGGAAATGTTCTTGAAACTCTTGGTCTAATATTAAATATGCTTTTTATGAAGGCAACATCAGATGCAGACCTGAAGGAGCACATGGTAGGGATCATATTCAGCCGGAGCAAACTGACAAATTTGCAGAAGCAGGTTTGTTCATTCTGAAATGCTTTGAGGATTAAATGTTTGTGTGTTGTAATAAATATGCTCATTTTCAGTGAATATAGTACCTTTTACTTGACACTTTCAGTTCTTCTGTTGCTCTTTATAATCAAATTTTTGTTTACATTTTAAATAGTATGTGTGTGCGTTTTATATGAAAAATCTGCTGAAATTGACACTGAAAAAATCCATTTTAATAGGATAGAAAACTCTATCCTATTAGACTCAATTTAAAAAGAAAAGTTCTAGAATTGAGTTGTAAATGGTACTTATTTGTGTTTGCTGATAATAATAGCATAATAGTAGACCCTCTCAAATTTCTAGGAGAGGTTCAGTGACAGARTTTAGATTCTTGGTTTTGCACATGTTTTCTCCCCATTTCTGTCATCAAAAAGTATTTAGGTTTGATAAAATTTAATCCTAAAAAGGTAATCAGTGGATAGATTCTTAAATTATTCTTTCCTGCAGTCAATGAAAGTTTGGGTTTGTGCTTTTCTTACTTATCTTTGTTTTACTTAACATAAAGCAGTAGTTAGAGTATGTTTTTTCTTTTGAATACTTGATTTTTTTAAATATGCCAACTAAAGCATCTTTTATATTATCTTTATTACACCTGTCGCGCGACACACACAGTAATACAGGAGGTATTAGATTCATTTTGAAGTTTGTTGGATTAGTAAGTCATGCAGAATCTACTTCTTTGTCACCCATCTTAGCAAACTTTAAAATCTCTTAAATATGCTTTTTAACATGCTATTGGTAAAATGAAAACATGGTTTCTAAAATTTTTTAAGCTTCCTGAATAGTAAACTAAACAAGAGACTAAGTCTTTTAATAAGTCCTTTTTCTTTTGTGGGTGTTGAGTAAAATGCATTTTTTGGCGTGTGGTTTTTTTAACCTGAATTCTATGTAAAAAGCAAATTAAAAGGCAGGAACTACAATAAAAAAATACTTATTTCAATGAAATTTTCCAGAATGAAGATGAGAAAATTCAGTATTAAATCTAAATCTTGATTCTAAAGAATTTCATCTAATCTTTACTCTAAATTTAAGTCTAAATTTTATTCTTCATTTGAATTTATGTTGAAAAGTAATTTAAGCACAGGCCAAATTTCACAGGCTTTCCATTTTAGTCATAATTGTGAAAGTACATAAAACTCAATCTCTTTCTAAACTTTCTAAAAGTTTTTAAGAGTTACTATGTATTTGGATTCTGTTTGGATAGGTATGTGCTCATATAGTCCAGGCCATACGAATGGAAGCAACCCGTGTGCGTGAAGAATGGGAGCATGCGATCTCTAGCAAAGAGAACGCCAACTCGCAGCCTAACGATGAAGATGCTTCTTCTGACGCTTATTGCTTTGAGCTGCTGTCAATGGTTCTGGCATTGAGTGGTTCCAATGTAGGCCGGCAGTATCTGGCTCAGCAGCTGACTCTGCTCCAGGATCTCTTCTCATTACTACACACTGCTTCTCCCAGGGTGCAGAGACAGGTGAGTGCTAACGGTTCCTTGTATATCTTGGTATTCCTAGAAAAAAGTCTTTAGAATCCTATAACTGTGTGCGTGATAGTATAATATGTATTTGAACTTATTTTTTTGTGAAATGTAATTTTGTGTTTTCACTTCAAAAATGTTTTCCCAGTCATACTCAGATCATCCCTGTAGTCCACACAGGGAATAATTGTAAATACAGCAACTCATTTTGTTATTGCAATCATGAGGAGAGGGCAAATAGAAATTTATGAACATTTAAAAACAAATTACAGAATCTCTTTTTGGAATTTAAGTGTCAGTTGTTTGGGGTTTTTTTCCAGTTTTTGAATGGGGTTAAAATTATAAAGTTGGATGTGTTTGATGTATAAATACATATATACCCCAGCACCACCACAATTTGACTGTACAAAACTATTTGCAGGAAGTACAAACAGTGTTGAAGGCAATGAAGGCTAAAGTTATGAAATTAAAATAAACTCACTTTTGAGTAAGTTTTTAATGCTTTGTCTCCAAGAGGTAGAACTGAGGTATAGGAACCCAAAATTGCTTAATTAACACTTATGTCATCATGAACCTAAATCAGCAAACTATTCTGAAATGCCTTTGAGTAATATCATTGTCCACCTTTCTTTTCCTCATTCTGAAGGATTTTGGATAGGGCAGGATAAATTGCTTTCTCAACCCACACGTCAAAGGTACACGCRGTTTGCTTGGCAGGGGTTGCTGCTGAAATGAAGTAGGATGCACAAGAGCAATTAGTCATTTTGTGTGTCCTAATAGGGGTCTTTTACATAAGCACACAGCCTTTGTTTTGGAGTGATGTTGCAAAGAATTCTTTAGTGAATCTGAACTTCACAGTATTCAGTGAATCTTACTTCACAGTAACCCCGTTGTTCATGTTTTCAACAGATTCATCTGTGTCCTGTTACATATGTTCAGTTYGTAAGGTATTCCCTTTCTGTCGCAATGACAAAGAATTCTCTTTTTTTAAGATGAAAGTTCAGATTCTGAAGTTGGCACTGCCTTGTGATTGGCAATACTTAAATTTAGACCAGTGTTATGTATTACATTCCAAAAAAGAGACTTCTTAAAGTTCATATATTGCATTTGTCTACTTTATTTATAAAGGACAGCATCATCCAGAATTATTACATATAACTGCAAGAACCAGAGATGCTCCTTTTAAATATCAGAGCTGTTAATTTCCCATTTCTCAAATGTATGAAGTTTATAAGCTGGTTTATTTATTGCAAATAAGAATTCTGTAAAAAAAGCAGTTACGTTTTCAGGTGTGGAAGGAAGCGAGTGAGGTGACTGCTTATTTTTTAATACAATCTCATGCCACTTCATTGTGGGGAAAGGGTCTGAGAGCTACACAGTTACCCCCATTTGTATGTGCTGAGTATGCTCAAAATGTTGGTAAATATTTGCATGATTTGAGGGGGCCATCGTTAATTCTTGCCCTTCTAATATCGTGTTTGACCTCGAGGCACAGTGACAGCAAGAATTATGGGATAACTAATGACTGTCTTGCTAAAACATCATAACAGATGAAGCAGAGGCTTCACTGGTTGAGATTAGACCTTGAAAGAGTAGAGCATGGTTGAAATGCCTGTCAAATGGACAGGACCTAAAAAGCCAGTGTTGTTTGGGTGTTTCATATTATGCATATATAATGCCCATATAGCCTGTATAGGTAAGATCAGAGGTTTTTAATTAGCAGTGTCTCTTATTGATCTGGCATGAGTCCTTAGCATCTTTGTCTTACACTCAGGCTATGAGTGTAGTAGTGTGGAACTAGACAATTCCTTTCTACTCTTGGTATCCTCAGGTAGAGCTTTTCCGAACTTCAATGTTGTCTGTCTGAGTGTATGTGTGTTTATATGCACATAATATAACAAATATATAGACATATAAAACATTTGCTTTAGTACAGTTAATGCACTAGCTTGTTGTTGCTAGCTGGTATGCCTTCTCTAAGTGGTTTTTTAGTTCCTGTTTCAGAAGTTTTTACATCTCCTACTCTCCACTTTTCTTTTTCCAATTTTCTGAACTGTTACAATGTCACATCTCAACTTGCCTGGAGGCAGATACTGCCCTCCTTAGTAATTCTGATATATTGCAGATACACAAAATACTGGTTTTTTTCTTAAAACGTAAACAGTTTTTCAAGAGAACATTGAAGGCTTGAGAAATTAGATATGAAATGTTAACTCCTTAAGCTCTCATACATCCTGATTTGGACCAAACTTTGCATGATCTAGCCACTTTCAATCCCAATTCCACCAGCTGGTAAGGTTAGAATCATATCATTTCAAGACAGCTCCTTTTAGATGCAGAGCAATTGGCACAGATTTCCTTTTCAAAAAATTCCAGTTAGAATATCGCAAGGAAAACTAAAGGAGGGGGAAAAGAGTATCATGGAAGAGAATCATGATTTTCAGTACCTCGAGGCAAGTACGTTGTTTTCAGAAGTCTAAACTGTCTCTGACTGTTCTCTAACCACAGAGTTTCTGACATCTAAAGATTATATGCAAAGTGGGTAACGTGTCTGTAACGTGCAAGCAAATCAGAGTTGTACAAACATCTGTATCACTGTTATCGTAAGTCCAGTACCGAGCATATTTTTATTATTATATGAAGACTAAGTATGGTTTGAGTGAGATTGGTTCTGGACTCTTCAGCCTTGTCTCACTGAGTATATTAATAAACACTTCAAAGCATGATAGAAACCTTACAGAATTTCTTACAGGTGTGATTTAAGCACAGAATGTAGATTCAATCCTTCTTACTGAAGTAACTTGTGAGGAAGAAAAAAGACTTTATTTGATTTTGCTTGAAAACTCCAGCTGTCTTGGTAAGAATTGTGGTGTTCTGATTTTTTTTCCAGGTAACATCATTACTAAGACGTGTTTTGCCTGAGGTAACCCCTAGTCGCCTGGCTAGTATTATAGGAGTGAAGTCTCTTCCACCAGCAGATATAAGTGATATCATTCACTCGACAGAAAAAGGAGATTGGAATAAACTAGGTATCTTAGACATGTTTTTGGGATGCATTGCCAAAGCTCTCACCGTACAGCTAAAAGCCAAAGGAACTACTATAACAGGGACAGCTGGCACTACTGCAGGCAAAGGAGTTACTACAGTCACACTTCCAATGATCTTCAATTCCAGGTTTGTTTAAAAATATGTATATATTCTCAAACTAAAGGCACAAAATAATTACATTATTTGAAGTCAGTTACGTTGTCTTTTATAATCTTTGTTTTATAAACGGAAAAAATTGTATAACACTTTGACAGTATGAGTCATGTTATTAGTGAGTTTGGATTAAAAAAAAAAAAAAAAAAAAAAAAAAAAAAAAANAAACAAACAAACCCAAAAACAAACAACAACAACAAACAAAAAAACCCCCGCAACCTACCATATGCTGAATATGTACACTATTTCTTTTGTGGTGGATTTTGACAAATAGTAATGAATTACTTGAATTTATTTCATGTATTACCGTATATCCTTTGCAGCTATATTCGGCGAGGTGAAAGCCATTGGTGGATGAAGGGTTCAACACCTACACAGATTTCAGAGATCATTATTAAACTCATTAAAGACATGGCAGCAGTAAGTTTCTATCCTTTAAATGTGTGGAGGATATTCAAATATTTCTGATAATGAAGAGTACATTTTTTCATTACTTTCTCTTATAGTTAGTATTGGGTTGAGCTGTTAAATGTGAGTCAGTCTCAAGAAGAAAATGGTATAGTCTTCTGGGTAGAGTCTAGGCCTAGGAGCAGTAGGAGCTGAGTTCTGATTCTGCTAAACAGAAATCCAGTTTTGAAATAAGCTTTTAAATAAGTCACTTGTACCAGAAATTTAAGAAGTAAACAATAATTTTGTGTCATTTTCTACATTGTTAACTTAGAAGCCTAATTTTTTAAGTCTTGAGCACTCAGAACTCCAACTGAAAAGTAAAAAGTGTCTGTGGAGTAAGATAATAGTGTTGTTTTCACGTAACTGTATGTAGATTTTGTATACGGAGTTTCTGGTTAAGACTGCATGTTAAGATTGACTTCTTTGAGTCTTACTGAAATCTACATTTATAGTTGTTTATTACTTTAACCATCTGGGCTGAAATTTTCCATAGTTGTATCTGCTTCAGGCAAGTTTTTTGGCAGAAGAATTTGATGAAAAGTGATTCAGCTATTTCCCAGAAACAATATCAGCAAAAAAAATAGGTTTTGTATATGTTTAGGGGAAAGGATTTTAGTTGGGAGATTGTTTTTGTTTTCCTTAATTCTGTACCTATTTCAGCGAGATGCTCTAAATGACCCAGATTTTCCTCTCTGATTACCCTTTGAAAGCTGTTTCAGTATGTTCAGCTTTGGAGTCCTATTTTCTAAACCATTCACTGTGCTTAGATAAGGAGATCCCTTCTCAAAGTTGCTGAAGCTGGATGGGAATTCTCTGCAATTGCTACTGTTGATTCTGACCACAAGATTTCAGAATCTCACAATTCATCCTTAGTTAAGAGTTAAAATTAAAGTGTGTCTCATCCCTCAGCAATGCTGGTCCATGCATAAAATGATCACTTAGTTTTTGTTTCAGTTGCTCCAGTGTCTAGAGGGGAAAGGTCTGTTGTAGGTACCACTGTGATTCCACATGATGGATTTTTGTTTCTGCTTACTTTATCAACACTTTAGCAAATTGCACATAAAAACTAGCACCGAAAAAAATAGCAGTTGCAATGACAAGTACTCAGAAGATACTAAATGCCAGGATTAATGTGGTGCCCCCTGTATGTAGATGTTTTTCTCAGGCACCCCACTTCTTTCAGTGTATAAGATGCAACATATATTGGGAATAAATTGGCGGGGGGGGGAGTAATTTGTCAAGATTTTTTTTTTTTAAGGGTTGTTGCCAGTATCGTTTGTAGCCATTGTTGGTGGGTATGCTTTGGGTAAGCGGGAAAACGTCAGGGAAATAGTGGATTCTCTTCTGCAACTGATCAAAACTAAGCTGAGCCCAGACCTTTGCCAGGATTAAAAGAAAGAGATTAGTAGAAACAGAAAATGTCTGGCTGACTAGAATCAGGTTGCTTTTATTTCTGTCTAAGCAGCTCCTCTAGCCATTCAAGACCTTAACCCATGAAACTGTTGCATTTGTGAATATCTGGTTCTCCAAAACCATTGCAGAAGCTAGCAGGACAGTTCTTAAAGCTCTGGAGTCAGATATGGCAACTTGCATGCATATCCAGAGTATGCTAGGCTCCACCTCCCACATACCTGATAGTTTTCCAATAGTGCTGGCTGTTGGGTATACTGGTGTGGGTCTTGAATTCTCTTGTTTAAGCCCTTCTACTTGGAATGAATATGTAACTATTTATTACAAAAAAGAAAGGGAACGAATCAGTCAGATAAAGTGTAGTCCTCTCAGATGTAGATATAAATCCCTCTTTCAGTAGGTTCTGAATTGCTTACTTAAAGTGTAGCAGCTCCTAAAGGAATGAGTTTACGCTAAAGTATTCAATAGCCAGACAATAAGGACCCTCCTCTCCTCTTGTACAAAGTAGAGATCTGAACTTTATTCCCTTTCATTCTAGATGAGGGAGACATGACTGAGGCCATCCAAGTCTTGGGGGTACTAACATTTCTTGATTATGTTTTGTAAGGGACCTCTGTGGTTTAGGCATGCTCAAAACATGTTCAGGGGGTTTGGCCCTGTTACCCAAAAGAAGGTGGAGGAATAGAGGGGTCCTAGTTTAAAAACCTTTGAGGCTTTTTAGAGCTGCTAATTAGCAGTAGGGTGACATCAGTCTTATTAGCCTCTTCGTAAGAGTTACAAATGGGATTCCTTTCACTTTTTCAACATTTGCAATACGTAGGTATCTACATCTGAGTTAGTCACTTCCTTTTTAGATCCAGTGAGTCTCAATTATTTCTGTCACCTTCAGCATGATGTTTAGAAATTTAGAGATTACATTAAGAATTTAAGGGTTCAGGATTCTCTGAATCAAGAACTTTAGGGTATGAGTCAGTGCCATAGGCTCAGAATCTTTAAGGTTGGTTTGGAAAGTATGCTATAGTTCTGATGTCTTCTGTGTACTCCTCTCTATTTCTTTCAAATACAGAAACTGTGGAGAGTATTCAGGAAGGCTGAGCTAGGCGAGTGAAGCTGATTTCTCTAGGAACCCACTGTAATCTTTGTGTTATTCACAGTTACTTATTTGTGCTCTAGCTCTCCATCTTTCTTTCTCTGGGGGGGGCTTTAGGAATATGCCCTTTCATTCTTCAAATCATATCCCCTCTGCCTATTCCAAGTTAGTTATTCCAATAGTTGCTCAGATACTACCTCAGTCAGTCACCTGAGTATTTGAGGGCTAATTTTTACCAGATCTGTCTGATTTGAAAACACCTGATTTGTCAGTCATCCCTGACTTCCTCTTTTTCTATTCTAACTTGAGATCCTAAACTGATGTTGCTTGTAGCAGCTCTAATTACAGTTTTAGTTGTTCTTAATATTAATAAAAGCTGTAATAAATTGAGTTTCCTCTTTAACAGGGTCATCTGTCGGAAGCTTGGTCCCGTGTGACAAAGAATGCTATTGCTGAAACCATCATAGCTCTGACCAAAATGGAAGAAGAATACAGATCACCAGTGAGGTGCATTGCAACAACCAGAGTAAGAACTTCACTAAACTTAACATTAGTTCATTGTAAATGTGCAGTAGGAGCCTATCCAAGAGCCTTCCTATATTTTAGAAAAAACTTCCTTATACAGGTTGTTTCAGGAAACAATGCATACAGTATACAGTTTATATTCTCCAAATCTAGCTGTGTGCATAATGGACAGGTATCTTAACTAAGGGAATCACTGCTTGTCCTAACAAAAGTCTTACTTTCTCTGTGTCACAGCAGATTGAGTTTTCTTCTTTGTGGCAGAAATACACCAGTAAAAACTGAATTTTGATTAAATATATATCTTGGGTACCTCCCAAGTAATGAAGAATAATTATACATTTTGGGGTGTTATCCTTGAGGTAATTCTGCTTTAAGTTTGTGATGCTTGCCTTTTACTACATTTATGAAATCATCTGTGTGGAAAATTGCACAATATGTATCAGCTGTCTTTTTCCAGCTCTCTACACTAAGTGGTTTGACTTTTAGGTCATCAGCTGCCACATCTCAAGGCTATTGTGAAAACATTCAGTAACAAATGTTCTCTAGGACAATTAAGCTAAGCTTCACCTGTGTTTTAGTCTCAAAATGAAAAATCGTTTGCTGAGCCCTTTATTGTTTACCTGGGGTGGATTTTTTTCTTTGTCTTTACTTCTTCCATGAATCTTTTATAGAAAATGGTACTAACTTAACCTTAATAGATTGCTTGAAATACCATGAAAAGCATACTTGTAAATTATGACATTCCTACTATCTTAGGGAGTACAGATTTTGGCTTGTCAAGCATAATAATGACATGTAAAAGAAGAGGTTTGCAATGGTTACAAGCATTTGACACTCATGTTGTTTTCCGTCTTGAAAGGCTGTGCCAGTTGTCCTTTTCATCCCTTTACTCATATATTCTCTGCTCTTTGGAAGACATGGTCTCAGAGTACCACCAGCTCCTGCTGTCACAATGTTAGTTTAATCAGGTATTAGAGGAGCCCTGAACGTCAGCCTAGCTCTCCTTGTGAATGAACTTAGTTCTGTCACGGAGGTGTGTTTTTTTGGGGGGAGTCTAATACAGGTTTTTCAACAAAAGCATTTTGTTCAATCAAACTTTTGATCAAGAACTATTGCAAAATGCAGCTGTCAAGTGCATTTCAGTTTGGGTTGCAGGCCTACCGACAAATTATCCTCATGTAGCTCACCTCTTTAGGCTTTCACTGTAGTCAATGGAGAAGAAGAGAGAAAAGCTTCCTCTGAAGAATAGTTAGCTCAGAACCCTTTTCTAGGTAATCTCAAATGCCCTGTGCAGGGAGGAGAGAACATAGGGAACCCAATCTCATTGAGCTGAAGTTTTGTTGTTTTGGGGTTTTTTTATTAGTCTGTGTCCTTGAATTCCTCCTTCTCCCCCAAAGCCTGCTATGTTTGGGAGTGATATGCAAGTCTGTATTTGCCCTATTTTTCTATAATGTACCCTGGTTGATCTTTCTTCACTGTTTCTCTCTTGTGTACTAACTACTGTATTTATGATCATAAAGTGACATACCTGAAAGAAACAAGGTAGTTCCCAAAAGTTCAGTAAGTTTTATTGTCTGCTTGACTTCTTTTGGAAAATAAAAAACTTGTGTTATATGAACAGGCTTCAGCTAATGATGATACAGTTTGCAGGTATCAGTGACATTCTTCTCTGCCAAAGTTTATATTTTTAGTATTTGGGATTGGGGGGKTTTTTTGGGTTTTGGGGGGTTTTGTTTTGTTTTGTTGGTTTGGTTTGGTTTTTTTGTGTTGGGTTTTTTGTTTGTTTGTTTTGGGTTTTTTTTTGTTTTGGGGGGCTTGGTTTGGGTTTTTTTTTTGTTTTGGGTTTTTTTTTGGTTTGGGTTTTTTTTNTTTGTTTTTTTGTTTTTGGTTTTTTGTTTTTTAAATATTTCTAAAACATTCAATTCTACCTTGTCTTTCAATAGCTATGGCTGGCCTTAGCATCCCTCTGTGTACTTGATCAGGATCATGTTGATAGACTATCCTCGGGAAGATGGATGGGAAAGGACGGACAACAGAAACAGATGGTGAGACTGAAAATTGTATCTTTTTGTGTTTATTTTGATTTATTCAGTAGTCAAAGCATTTAGAATAATGATAGGGAAAGGTAGACTTGGCCTAACCTTATTCCTCCCTTTTGTCCCCAGTGGAGATTGTACATACATGTTTGAAGTATTTGTGTTCTAGACAAGCACAGCTCAGAAAACAAAAATTCCAACTTAAAACAACAAGTTAGCAATTCCACTCATATTCAGGATAGAGCAAGGCCTTCCTAACACCTGTAGGGTGGATTTTTGAGAGTAGATTGACTCAGTTAATACGACACCCTCAATCAGAGCTTTTTTCTTTCTATCTGGATCTCTGTCGCATAATAAAGTCAATTCTTTTGTGTTCCTCAGTAACTTCTTCTCTGTCATTTAGCTTCCTCTTCCCCATCTCAGTAAAGAGTGATTACCCCAGAGAGAAAGAAATTCTTTCTAACTGAATTTAGTAAAGCTACCATTTACCTGGAAGATTTATAAATTTAATATGGAATATGATGGATTAATCGAGTTTCTGTCTGTATTTTTCAGTATCACAAAAAGCTTACGATTTTTTTAATACCAGTCTGGAAAGAGCAAAATAATGAAGCTGGTCTCTTTATAACTTGGTTAGGTGGCTCCCTGTGGGAGGCAAGGGAAGATTGTGCCTTCCCGCTAGCAACTGAGAATGCTTAGAGCAAAGAAGACTCCAAAGCAGTTTAGTGTAGGTAGAAAGAGAATACAGGAGAGACAGAGCTGCAGCAGCTGCAAGGACTAAAACTCTGCTGAGAAGGAAGCAGACACAAAGGTTTCTGAGGTGATTAAGAAGGGACTTCTGTAGAGCTTTGGAAATGTCAGAGGAGCAGCCAAGACATCGTCAAGCAGGGATACAAGCTGCTGAACCCAGCCTGAAATTCCCCAATCCTATTTTATGCCAGGATATTCAAATGTTGAGGTGAACTGTGTGTTCCCCCTACCAGGACTGCTGTTGAAAGGATTCTGTTCTAAGTTGCATGAGCAGTATTGTGGAAACCACATGTTCTGGGTGGAATGGAAACTTGTGCTTAGACATATGCATATGCATAATCAAAGTCAGTCATTAAACTCTGTTTGTACAGATATTTTGAACTGCAAACCAGAACTGTGTTGAGTTTTAAAAAAAAAAATCAGTAGAGCAACTCAATTTTATGATGGATTTTGAAGTTTGTTACTTCAACTGTATTCTCTCTGAGTTATAGATGATCTACAGCTTTGATTAGATGTTTGAACAGAGTAAACATACCATGTCAAAGTAATGAAGGATAAATATCATGCCTGTTGACTGACCTGAGTACTCATATCTCTGAACTTTTCTGTTAACATGCCCATAACCCATTGTTACCACATAAGTGTTTTCTCAGCCTAGTTGAAAACGATGTCTCAACTATTGTTGAAAAATGCATTTTTGCTACATCACACAAAATATGAGATGAAGAATATCAGAAGAACTGATGTAGTAAATTGGGGCTTTTTGTGTCCAGGAGTAATTGTTTAGATACTGATTATTCTAAAGATACAATTAATAGTCTAAACAAGCTCTTTATCCCCCTTTATTAACTTGGGGGGGATGACTGGGGGGAGAATAAAAACAGATGCTGAAAGGAAATGAGGGATTTAATAAAGAGAGAATTATTTCATATTTTTCCTTTTTTTTTTTTTTTTTTTTTTTTTTTTTTTTTTTTTTTTTTTTTTTTTTTTTTTTTTTTTTTTTTTCTTTCTTCCAGCCAATGTGTGATAACCATGATGATGGTGAAACTGCTGCAATCATTTTATGTAATGTCTGTGGGAATTTGTGTACAGATTGTGACCGATTCCTTCATCTCCATCGGCGAACAAAAACTCATCAGAGACAGGTAGAGTATACATGACAGCATGTTGTATGCACTGCATATGTTGTGTGCATTTCCCCAATTAATATATAAGCAAAAGGCAGTAGCAAGTATCAAATCTGAAAACGGTGCTTCTTTTTGTTTTGGAGATGGGATAGATAAGTTTCCATTTAATTACTTTTAGTTGTTTTTAGTTAAATTCTCTTGTCCTTTATCTTTTGAAGAAGATTAGAAAATCATGTAGCAGTCCCTTATTCTAACTCTTACGCTGCATCAGCTTTTTTCTCTCTTGTTCTAACACTGTTTAGGAACATTTTTTAGGAGAATCTAGGACCTACATAGGCTTTCTTAAGTATACATTGGTTCTTTATTCCTGCTAAATTATATCTCCTTTACTACTTCTATCATATGAGTGCTTGTCAACCCTTTCATTTTTAACGTATATACATTTTTTAATATCCAGGAAGACCACCTTGACAGCAAATATGCCTACTGGTTCCCTTATGTCAGTCTTCTCATATTTTTCAATATTCCTCCAGCTCTCACTGTCTTTTCACAGATAAATATGTTGTCATATCCATAAGCTTGAAAATTTCCTGACTTCTTTTGTTTTTGTTTTTAGGATTGAAACGTCTTTCCTCTTTGACTTAGACGAGTTTTTACAAATTGCTGTGTACTCTGCTAATTAGTTTTCTTTTGTGTTATTCTTTTATCCTCTTCATCTCTAAACTTGAAACTACATTCTCCTTGGAATATTTCTTTTTCTCATTGAAATTAATGGTTAAGATGCCTTTACTTCTGAAACTACTGAACATTTCCTCTTTCTTGACACTATTTCGCTTTTGTATTTTTTGTGGTCCCTTTATTTTCCCCTTTCCCTCTGAGTACTTACATTTGTACAAAGGCTAAAATAATAAACCTCATTAATAAAGTTAATTCAATGGAAATCATTCCTCTTCTCCCTCTCCTAGAGTGCATCTACATTAGCTTTTTAGTTAGGATCAGGAATGGGCTTTTGAAGCAGATATGATCATCTCTCCTTAACGTACTTTGATTTGTGTTATAGAGCAGCCTTGGAGTGCACGAACTAGATTCCTTTCAGGTGAAACTGAAAACAGCAAAAAAAGATAGATGCAGGGACACACTGCTAATGGGCATTCAGTGCAAGGGATCAGCTAGTCTAGAGCACGTGTGATGTAAACATCAGATCATTGGCACTAAGTTTCACTCTACAGATCTCCTCCTTGGTGCCCCAGCATTTGCAGTGTAGACTCAGCCTGGAAGTTCCATGTGGATCTGTTATCTTCTATTTCTTAGCCAGAATCTTTGCAATCCCTTTTGAAATGTTCCTGTTTTGTCATCCTGAGATGATGATTTTATATGTCTACTCTTCTGTCATGGCACAGCACAGTCTAGTCTCATTTATTTTTCTGATTTCTCCTATATAGCCTGTTCAGATTACAGTTGATAAAAAGTAAGTTCTTATCTCATAGCAGTCCTCACATCTCTCCTTTAATCTGTCCAAAATAGCTACTTACCAGATTTTCCTATTTACTTCTAAAAGCATGTTTAAACTTTTAGTCTTTATTCACCACCTTTACCTTTACATCTCTCATGTTAAGCCCCTCAATTTAAATTTTAAATTCTGTCATGTTCCCTGTCTCCTGTTTTCTATTAGCTTCCTGTTCTTTGTCCAACTTCTGTCATACATACCTCTCTAATGTATTTTCTCTCCCTCCAAGAAAGGACAGCCTGTAAGTTACTACGACCTGCTTATGCGAATCCTTTGTGAAGCAATTAGGGTTTTTTTTCTTCCTGATTCTAATAAGAATTAAAACAAAGTTTAAATTGAGTGTATACATCCATACCCAGGAAAATTCTAACTTTTATTGCATTGCAGGTGAAGTGAATGAAAACAGAACTGCCTTCAAAACTTAGGAAAGGAGAAAAAGAAGAGACTGTATAAAGTCCACTAAGGATCTCATACAGTTTTTTGATTTTGCGAAAATTTTATATTTTCCTCGTAGCCAAAAGTATCCACTGTGTATTTATGTGAAAGTCAAAAATACTAATATTGCACACTTATATAATTGTTATTATATAGTACATATTATTAAGATCATCATTATCAATGTTGCTTTGATAAACTACTAGCATGGTTATGTGAAGATATTTCTAATGTTATCTTGTGCTTTTAATATACTGTGGCCTACTGGATGAGTTGGATAGTAGTTATGAAGTCCAAGCTCCGTATTTTTTTAATTAGAAAAAATGTTGTGCAGCTCTCTTCTTAGCATTGCTGCACTATTGTTTCCCAGCCATGTTACCCCAAGCATTAATTTTATATATTTTTACTTTTAAAAACACAAAGCCTTTATCCATTCTGCAGTATGTACAAATCATGGAATGCATAAAAGAAAAATAGCTTGCAGTAGACAAACTCTGCAGAATCTGTAAAACATCAGATGAAAATCCAAAGAGACAGTGACAAAAATAACATAGAGATGCTATTTAGTCTTTGCTTGGTTAACCTGACAGGTATTCAAAGAAGAAGAAGAAGCTATCAAAGTTGATCTCCACGAGGGTTGTGGTAGGACCAAACTTTTCTGGCTGATGGCGTTAGCAGATTCTAAAACTATGAAGGCTATGGTGGAGTTTAGAGAACAGACAGGTAAAACACAACTGTTATTACTTGCTCTTTATCCTGATTATTTTTACCTTTTCAATGAGCATTTATCCAAAAAAAAAAAAAAAAACAAAAAAAACAACAAAAAACCACCAAAAACAGTTGGGGTTTTCACCTGCTTTAGGGCAATGCTTTTGATTTGTTTGATAATAAAAATAAAATAGTTTAACTGCATAAGAATTGCTGTTTTTCTAGTTGTTTTCTGTGATTGTTGTTTAGATGTCTGTTGTTAGAATATCAGTCCCTTATGTTTCATTACAACAATTCTTGGTTTTGTTTACTCTCACGGACCTAGGCAAACCGACCACCAGCAGTTCTGAAGCATGTCGTTTCTGTGGATGTAGGAGTGGAACAGAATTATCAGCAGTGGGAAGCGTTTGTTCTGATACAGACTGCCAGGTGCATATTAACAAATATCAATCATCATTCATTACATAAATAGAAGAGACTGTAGGATCAAATTGATTTCTTATTTTGAGTAAACCTTGTTCATCCCTGTGGTCCATTTTAAATCAGACCTCTCCTATGAAAAAGGTTTGGATAGTGAATATTATCTTATAATTCAAATACTTCTGAGTTTGTAAATGTTTAGTTTAATTACAGGCTACAAACACCAATAGTCAACCAAAATACTGGGTCGTTTCGCTATTATCTTCAAAAGTACCTCAAGTTTTCACAATAGCGTTCCAATTATGAAGTAAAAAATACACTGTCAACATGAAGTCTAGTGTACTGGAAAGCTTGATAAAAGCAGTTTGCATAACAGCCTGTTTATTATGTGAGCATAGAACATTTAAGACTTGGCCAGGTTTGTCAACTGTATCCATGTGTCCTGAGCGTTTTTGTGCACTACAGTACAGGTATAATTGGCAGAGGGCCAAATCCTAACCAGTTTCTTATCCCACCCTATTTATTTCTGTTTATGTATGGCAAATTTGTCCTCTTTTTTCCTCTCTCAGTCTATTGAATATATTATTGATAGATCAATTCAGTTCAATTTCGTTGTTAGCTTCTGGGCAACTTCTATAAGTTTTCTACTTACTAGGAATAGGAATTAGAGGTGGTTAAAATACCATTTCCATATAAAAGTGCTTTATGCTGATTAATGATTAGCTCATAATGTGTTCTTAAGAGTGGGTTACTTCATACCTTTCCTGAAAGACCAAAATCTGCAGATATCTTAAAACAGGGCAAGCAACGTTTATGCAAGAGACACTTAATATACAAAATACACATGGAGGATTAAAGAATATTTCTCTTTATATTAAAATTAAATATTACAATTTTAAAATTATGGTTTCATTATGCCATTGCTATTCAGGAGTAACATAAGTAAACGAAGGTATCGGTTTTACTTAAGCACACAAAATGTGCAGTTTTTTCGAAGTACCTGCTGTAGCAGTAGACAACATGAATCATGATTCTTTCGTCTTAGTTTATTGCACGAACCAGCAATCCTTCAAAAAGTGACAYTATATCAAACATTCAGTGGAGGGGGAAAAAAAGATTAATTATTTACTTTTAACAGGAGTATGCTAAAATTGCCTGCAGCAAGACACACCCCTGTGGTCATCCATGTGGAGGCGTTAAGAACGAAGAGCACTGTTTGCCATGCCTGCACGGCTGTGATAAGAACGCTACAACTCTTAAACAAGATGCTGATGACATGTGCATGATCTGCTTTACTGAAGCACTTTCAGCAGCACCAGCTATCCAGGTTTATCTTTTTTTCCCCCCTTTTAAGAGATTAATATTACAGTTGTAAGGTTGAGTGTTAAGTCCTTCAAATCGTACTCTTAAAAATTTCAAAACAGACACTGTAACAATACGTAAGTTACTTAAAAAGCTTTCTTTTTGTCTGGCATTACTGCTATTTCAAGAAAGCAGATTGTATCAATTTAGTTTGCTGTGTCTGCTTTATTAAAATACATGGTATTTTAGAAATGAGAAAAACAACTGAGGTAATTAATGGATATACTTCATATATATTTCATATATCCACTGGTGGTTTTGGAGTGGAAAGGTTATGATTTTAATGACCATTGTATATTCTTTCGCTTTGTTAAGAAGAAAATAGGGGTCTTCTAGGATTTTAAATAAATTAATTTTGGAATTGATATATGCTGCCACTTAAAAGCAGTAACTACTTCTATTTTAGTGGTTAATGTAACTTCAATGTTCACTTACATGTATTTTTTTCTAAAGCTGGACTGCAGCCACGTTTTCCATTTGCAATGCTGTCAACGAGTACTAGAAAACAGATGGCTTGGGCCAAGGATAACTTTTGGGTTTATGTCCTGTCCTATTTGCAAGGTAAATGAGCTATGTGTTTACTGCCTAGGTCAAACAAGTTACCTAATACTGTTTTTGTTTTCCCTTTTCGTTTTTGTTTGTTTGTTTTGTTTTGTTTAATAATGTATTGCTTGTTACAGTATAAATTAGTTACACATCGCTCGTTTCTTTAATTTCTCATGTCACTAAAGAAAGGGTATCATTGATGCATCTTTTTACCTTCACCTACTGTTCCCGCAAGTAAGGGTCCCCTTAAAAAGAAAGCATAATGCAGACATTATCTTAATGCTGTTTTATTCTTAGCACTATCAGCTTGTAAATTCCCAATATTTGGGGACGGCAGGGAGGGGAAGAAGTAATCTTAATGCACATTATCTGAAGCAGGAAACTTGGCTTCTCTATTTTACTAACCCCTTTTAAAGCTGCTTTGCTTTTCAGTATGAGGACAGAGCTGAAGAATATGTGTACTTAGTTCAGCTTAAACTACTAAAAATTCCTCTTGTACTCTACAAAGTCGTAATTGCTGTAAGCAAAAGCGTATGATAGCTGCTGGGAAGGAGAGCACCTTAACACCCTAGGAATATGAAATCTGTGAATGGTCAACCATTCTGCATGCTGTGTTTCTTCCTTCGTGCTGTATTTTGGTAACTTAAGGCAATAGCTTGGGATCGTTAAATGATAAAGAGCTGGTATAGAGGACTGTCAGTCATTATTCTTAATTGCTGAGCAGTAAGTCAAAAAGGACCAAAATTAGAGAAAACATACAATCAGAATATTCCTGTGCTGTGGTGAATATTTCATGTACCCATTACCATCTCTCTGTGGTTGTTACAGTCTGTTGTAAGGGCTGATGATTTCATATAAAAAAAGGCCATATAAAAAGCATTCCTGGTTACTCTTTTTGCAGCAAATAAAGTATATATGATATCAGCCATTTTTTTGAAATGTCCATTGCCTGAGCTCTTAGGTTTTTATGACATCCTTTATGCTATTTGTGTTTGACGGTAATACAAATTATCACAGCTGTTGTAATAAAGATGCAAGATATTTTAATCTTTTTTTTTTTTTTATTTCAGAACAAAATCAATCATACAGTGTTAAAGGATTTGCTTGATCCAATCAAAGAACTCTATGAAGATGTAAGGAGAAAAGCGCTAATGAGATTGGAGTATGAAGGGTTGCACAAGAGTGAGGCCATCACAACACCAGGTGTTAGATTTTATAATGACCCAGCTGGCTATGCTATGAACAGATATGCTTATTATGTTTGCTACAAGTGCAAAAAGGTATGACGATTAGTACTTTCTCAAATTAAATGTGTTATAGTTTCAAAAGTATTGTCTTAAAGAATGGAACATATATTTAATATATTGTGTATTGAGTAGGAAAGCAGGAAAAGAAATTGTTGTTAAATCATAATTAAAAAAAAGTGTTGAGCAAATCAGATGTACATAATGTCTTATCTTGTAAAGCTCAAAAGTATATACAGAGCAGTTCAGAAACCAACCATCCCTTTGTCCCACTTCCAACTCATACTTTATGTGAACGTTAAAATAGTATAAACATAGGTTTCATTCTAACTCCCTAAATATTACTTTTACCCAAGTTGGAGTTCATTGCAACTGCAGTAAACTGACTTTGGGGAAGAAGTGTTAGAAGAATGAAAAAGGAGTAGGAAGAGGAAATGTGTGGTCTAGCCTGATGGACTCTGGGTCATATATGTACAGTTTTCTTCAGGTAGAGAATATGAAATTTAACCAGAAGACAAAAATCATATACAAACAGCCCCTGGTTTCCCCACCAGCAGAGACGAGACAAACATTCTTTATCTATGGTTAGAGACTGTGGTTGGAGAAATTTTGGATAATCACTGAACCCCCTCCCATTGCTTCTAAATTCAAATCTGAAGCTGATTTTAGTGCCCATCTTGATCACATCTTTTTCCTTTTTCCCTTAGGAATGAATGGAATAAGGCAATTTCACGATAAAGTTTTCAAGGGAAACCCCAATGATTTTTTTGTTAAATGGAAGTGCACAATTTGGAAATAAGAGGAGAAAGGATTAACTTCCATATGCTAGAGAAGAGCAGTAATGAATCTCTCTAGCTCATTACTACACAGTTCACTTTTGTTCCTGCCTCCCACAGTTAATCAATTTTCACTCCTCATCCTTTAGCAACTTGCGTACTGCCTTTTTTTCCTCCCTTACAAAAATAACTTCTTTTTTCATCTTACTTTCTCCAGTTTTTAGTCCTGTCCCTGTTTTTCATTACACTTCTTTCCAGTATTTAATACTCAGTATTTCAGTGTTTTTCTAATTGCCCTCTTTTTCCTTCCCTTGTATCTCGTTACTGCCTTTCGTACTGTGTCCATATGTCTGAACAGCAACATTCAACTATCTAATTTCTAACTACTTTCCTTCCTCCAGCAGCTGTTCACCCCAAACTACTACCTAATTCCCTAATATACATTCCATAAGACTCTCCCTTTTCTTTTTAGTCTGCAGATTTTGGGGGAAGGTGGGCTTCTTAAATTTTCCCTTCCTCATAGTTGCCTTGAGACCACTTTCCCTATCCTTTTACAATCACTGCAAAAAGGTGAGAATTGCTGAGAGCGAGAATTCGGTGTATTGTCTAATTAGTTAATAATATGGTAACAAAGGAAGCAAGGAAGTTGCTTGTTGCTTCATCTCACTACTCCATGTGAAAACACTTTAGTATATGAGGAAATTCATCAGAGTTGGCAGTCTTACTTGGTGCGTTTTTGTGCCCAGTGTGTCCTAGTAGAATAAGATGAGAAAGTAGAATGAATTTGTAGAAAATAGCAAAACTCTAATTATAAGGGATCCCACGTGAGCATAAAAACTGATATTCCTTTTGGCTAGTAAAAAGCCCTCCTGGTAGAATGTTTCTCTGCTGCCTTCAGCCTCAGTCCTGTCTTTCTTACATACAGTTCACAGAGCATCCAAATACTGTTTCAAAAGCCTTACAGTCTCTTGCATAGACCAGAATATGTTGCACAATTTTTGGTCTTGTTTATCCTGAGATTGAGAAACATTGTCTTAGTACCTCAAAAACATGTATCTAGAGTCAGAGTCGAGAGTTACCAGAATAGTGGAGACTACAGTAATGACCCTTATTCATCATTTTTCCCTTACAAATTGAATTTGTTAAAATAATAGTTGTCTCTGGTTTAATGTCCAATCATTCCTATATGAAATTTAGGCATATTTTGGTGGCGAAGCTCGTTGTGATGCTGAGGCTGGACAAGGAGATGACTATGATCCAAGAGAACTTATTTGTGGTGCATGCTCCGATGTTTCAAGGGCTCAGGTAAGTAAAGAACTTGTATTCGTGTTTTTATTTCATTCTGAAGCTCCGAGTACCTGAGCTGTACAATAATTCACAGTAATTTGTAATTATATGTATTGTATAATATTATGTAATATTAATATCTACTACAGAATGTAGAAATGTGTTGTTCGGATTGTTACAGCACGGCTACTTCATTTATCGATGTCTGTTTTCTTTTGTTTAGATGTGTCCCAAACACGGTACAGATTTCTTAGAATACAAATGCCGCTACTGCTGTTCAGTTGCTGTTTTTTTCTGTTTTGGGACAACGCATTTTTGCAATGCTTGCCATGATGATTTCCAAAGAATGACAAGCATCCCTAAAGAAGAACTCCCACACTGTCCTGCAGGTAGTATTTTTATAAAGCAAATTTACCACACTGAATTCTGAGATTAGTAATTAGTTCTAATTGATATTCTTATCTTTTCTTGCTGATGATTTTTAGGAAAACTACCGGGTCAGCCATACACATTTTAAATTCAGTATCTTGAATAATATTAGAATGGGTTTGTTCTATGCATGCTTTTGATTTTTGCTTTTCTGGCAATAATACAGGCAATGTCATCACATTGATCCTTTAAACATTAGATACTTTGATACAGAAAGGCATTTCAATTTACTTACACCAATTCAGACTCCAGATGTGACATGATGTGTTACAATTATATTGAAAAAATTAACACACTACTATTAAATGGTATATCTGTACTTAGGTACCTGTCATGTGCAAACTGTTGCCAATGCCTTAGTTTCTAACTTCATGTGCCATTGATTTCATCTCAATAAATCACGTTATTTATCTTGCTGTTGAAAAAAAGTGAGATCTTTTTGATTAAGATATTTACATGAAAGAAGTAAAAAAAAAAAAAAAAAAAAAAAAAAAAAAAAAAAAGACAATTTCTGATACAACCTTAGAATTATTTTTTTACTGCAGAGTGTAACTCTTGTTCATATTTATTGATTTTGGTTATAGATTGTGCTAATTTCTTCCACAGTATTAATGATTTGTGATTCTCCCTATAAGCTTTTTGCCTTTTTTACTTTGAATTTGATTTATTTTAAATTACACAGCAGTTTGATTCCCACCCCCCCATTTTAAATTACATGGCAGTTCGATTCCCCCCCCACCCCACCCCTTCAAATACCAATTCAACATTTGACATAACTGTTTTAAGGAGCTAAGTTCTTGATCATGTTTTGTCAGATCTAATTGAATGGCATTTTTTCTCTTGGCCTATCAAGCCTCTAGACTTCTTGCTTGAATTTGGCTGTGTGAAAGCACCTTTCTATCTGCTGTTTCTTAAGCCTTCATTTTTGAAGCCTTATAAGTTCATATTTATAGACATATTACCTTCACTTAGCATGTGTTTTGAGGAAGTATAATACATGTTTATTTACATTGAGTCTGCAAGCATTAATCTTTTCTTTTCCCCTCACCCTTAAATTCACTGTAGGTCCCAAAGGTAAACAACTTGAAGGAACAGAATGTCCACTTCATGTTGTCCATCCACCCACTGGTGAAGAATTTGCTCTGGGTTGTGGGGTTTGCAGAAATGCTCACACTTTTTAGACTAGCATTTTTTTTTTACCAGAGCAAAACAGGTGCCCTCATCCCTCAAGTGTCCTGAAAATAAAGTCCAGCTGGGATGAGGACGGGACCATTTCATAACCCAGGTAAAAGGAACAATTTACAGTGCAAGAAGGATGCCAAATACCATGTACATAATTCTTGCTGTGAGATATTGACATTTTTTGAACCGAGACATCAAAACTTGTGAGGTGTTTGCATGTGGCCATTACAGTCATCGGCTAGGAAACATTGGACATTTACAAATAAATAATTACTGTTAAAGGATCTGTGTGTCTGTGGACTATGAATGATGCTGGCTTTCAGGAGAAAGAAAAAAAATATTGATTATTGTATACTGACTTTTTGTAATCTTGTACAATTGTAACGCATCACAAGTGGGGATGGGAAAGAGGAATATTCTGGTTTATTTCCTAGACTGTTATAAAAAAAAAAAAAAAATTGTGTTAGGAAGGCATAAATGTAACAAGTATCACGCTGTATATAAAGGTATCAATGTTTGTCCTGTATAAGAATTATTAAATTACAACAGCAGTTTCATTTAAACTTCTGGGTTAAGTTTGAGCCTGAAATTTTAATGAAGTGCAATACTGAGTGTGCCTCATATCTTGCAGCTGTAAACATAATGGAATGTACATGTCAATAAAGCCACTGTACATTTTTATACAGTGAAAGTCTAATGAATGTGTAAGCCTCCATTTTCAGAAATGTTTTTTAAAATGGGGGGGGAAGAGGGAGGTGGTTCTTATAATTATTTCAGCAGGTTCTTTTTAAAAGTAGGAAAGTTTATTGGGTAAACTGGTGGTTATGGAAGTACTTAAGACATAAAGAGCACTGCTCAAATCTTTAAAAGAAAAGCTGGATAAATGTACTAGCATTCATATGAAGTATTGTATTTCCATTTCAATTTCCAACAATGTTTTAAAATGCAAAAGAAGACTCCATTTTATTTTTAGCAGTTATTAAGACTCTTCAGTAAAATATCATCCCCACTTTTAGGACAAAGAGCCTCTTGCCATGAATCCCAAAATGTTCATTTAATAAGAGTCCCAAGTCCTCTGCTCCTCTATAGTAAAAAGCAAACTATAACTTCAAGTAAAGACATGAACTACTGCTCTCACAGTTAAGATATTGGTAGATGGCATCCAGATAGTCCAATCAAGGTCCTCTGACCTGGAACCATGGGATCCATCTCACCTAACTTCAGACATCTGTAATGTATAAGTCTGTCTGCACTTTAGAATAGCTGGGGAAAAACACACACCTCTGAAGTACAATTTATCTTATTCACAGCACATGATTTTTGATTTTATCTTATTCACATAGCAATGTGCAGGGTGGGAGAGGTTGCAGGCATAGAGACAAACGTTGTCAAATGCAGGGCTTGCGCTAGACTTGCAAAGAAATATGCCACATCATTTTTTTGAACAACTAACGGTCATCCAAACAACTGAACTTGTGACAGTGAGGAATTTTAACTAGTGGGTATCTGTTTGGAAAGATATACATCAGGAGATAGGCTGCTTGGTAAGTTCTTGGAACATACTTGAAATAAATATGCTACATGAAGTAGAGAAAGCAACTAAAAGGCGGCTTTACTAGATTTGATTATGACTGAAAGGCAGTTTAGATGAAAACAACCATGAAGTGACAACATTCATGATTCTGAAAGGAAAGGAGAGAGAAAACTAGATAAAGAAATTATATTGAGTAAATTGACAGAAGTCTTAGGTAAGATCCTGCAGGAATCAAGTGTAAAGAAAAAAATTATTTAGGGGAGTTGACGTTTTCTTTAGAACAGCCAACTATACTAAGATCACAGCCAGCAGCTATCCTGGTGCAAACAAAGGATATAATTTGTACTAAGCAGTCAGCTTGGCCAAGTCAGGAATTATATATTTAAAAAAAAAAAAAAGAAACAAAATCAAATTACTACACATGAATAGCAGGGATGAAAAGGTACAAGATAAAACTTAATTTGCAATGGACATAAAGAATAACAAGTAGACAAGAGAAAGATTGGTCCTGTACCTGCAATGATGAAGCTCTTCATTCCACAAAAAAAATCACCAATTTCAAATCACGTTAAACCCTCTATTTGAACGTTAGGAGGAAGCCAATGTGGTGTTTTTATTCAGCATCTTGAAGAGTCAAGATTCTTTCTACACTGTACTTCACTTATAGAAACAGAGAACATGACTCACCTGTCCAAATTATGTCCACACTGTAGATGTTTACCTCAAACGTAGTCATCTTCAGTGGGGAGGGGCAGGCACTTCTGGGATGTGGTTCATTTCATCTCAATATAACACACAGGCCACCTGAATAGCTCAGATGTAGATGACTACAATGTGCATTTTTAAAGTGAAGTCACCACAACCTACTCTGCAGTCTGAAGCAGAAACAATGTTTTGGACCCATGACACCACAACCTTCAGTACCAAGGCAGATTTTTTTTTGAAAGGGTGTCGAGATACAAAGAGCGAAAGGTCAAAGTTTGAAGTGTTCTTCCATGTTTGTGGCTCCATGTTCCCTGGTTCACGGGGTTTTTTCATAAACAGATCATCAGCCTTTCCTCTGGCATAGCACTCCACACATTCTGGCGCATGAACGGTAGACACTGTGGCCTGAGGTCTGACAGTTCGTGTTTTAATGTTGCTAGATACTTCCTGGAGATTTACTATGGACCTTAAAAAGACTAAGTGTCTTTATTTGAAAATGTAAGTTCCTTACTCAATACTTGACGATCCTGTATCTACAACCTGTGAACTATTGGACATACCCTGAGTCACTTCAGAATGGTAGATGTAGAGTAAAAGCTGCAGAATGATGTTCTAAGGACTCTTCTACTCATCCTACAAGAAATGTGCTGTAGTTATCAGAACTAACATACCTATTAGTTGGGAGGTACTGCAGTAAATTTGGATTATACCAATGGTATTAAACCAGTGGTTAGAGTACAACAGGGTGTACGCAGGACAGAAGGTGGAAGAAAGCAGAGCCCAGTGCATTTACTAAGGATCTCCCTATCATACTATTCAGATACATCTCTCCTTCACAACCCAGTCGCCTCCTTACTCCCTACTTCTCATCTACACTCAAAGCCTCATGTCACTGCCCCCCTGCTCTTTACCAGGACTCTTAGGTGCTGATTTCTGTCCTAATCCACCACAGACGAGCCCTTTTTCTCCTTCCATTGCTTTCTGGCTACTGTTTCTCCATTTTAGAAGCCTCTTCCTGCACCCCAGCATGCAGGAGCAGAGCTGCTGTGTGGAGGGGCAGCAGGAGGAGCAGTGCCCGAGTCAGGCTGGGCACTGCTGCTCCTCCTGGCTGCCCTCACACAGCCAAGGAGACACACAGCAGAACCTGGAGCTGCCAAATCCAGTGTACAGTGTATGCTGTACCATTTTAAAGCCAATATAAGATGTTACAAAAACGGAGAATATTTTTTTCTTGTGTAAATACACAAAGAGGAACCTTATTTTAAGTGTTCATAATGCAGGTGTCAACCAGTGCATAAAAGGTATGGCTGCGTTTACACCAGGGATTTCAGCACTTCCATGTTCCCATGTCACAGATTAGACGTCTGTAATAGAAACTTAACTCAGAGGGCATTTGGATTAGTAAAGTCATCTTTCTAATTGTAAACTGACTTGATGAGGAATCATTAAAAGAAAATATAAAAAGAAAACTTTTGCCCAAAAAGGATATTGCGGAAAGACAAATTAACTAYAGTGGAAAATAAATGCACATAATCTGAAGTGGTTTATATCTTTATGCATAGGTTCTTGACATAGGTCCCTGCGGGTCTTAAATTGTGGAAAAATGAGTTACAGAGAGCAGACAAATCTGAGGCGTCTGACCCACTATCCTTTTTAGAAAATTTCTGAGTGTAGCACCATAGTTACAAATTAATTCTATTTTTTAATTTTCTAGCCTTCTCTTTCATTTTAAATTAACATGAGTATTAATTTAGGAAATTGAGATTACAGTGGGGAAAGGACATGACACTGCTACGTTCAGTTTATTAAGTGGACTGAGTGAGGGACAGGCAGTGTCAGGGAAATGTTTCTCTCACACACAACTGGCCATCCCCGATTACTACTCCAGGGAGATGGCACGGCCGCGCATGAGCATCAGGCTCTTGGGTAGAACTCGGCTCCCACACGTAATGGTTGCACCTCAGACACTCTGATCCTACGCTGTGTCAAACATTCACGTCACCACATCTCCCCCTGCACCGATCTCTACCGCAGATTATAGCCAGATGCCAGCACAGGCCACTAATCAGATCAGTCCGCAATAAGATTGCTTTTCCAGAAGTCTCATGTGCTTTTCTGTCAGCTGTTGATCCACAGCCCACGCAATGGAAATACTCAGTTCTTGTTTGCAGCGCCCTGTTTGCTACAGCTTACCACTCTCAGCCAATTCATACCAAACTCCGCTCCTGGCCAAGGCGAGGCCACAGTACTCCCACTCAGATCATACATCATTAGTTTACAAATAGCTTAAACTTTCACGGGTGTATCCACCCACTGAGCACAAAATGAACAGTAAAAGTTAATAAGGCACAGACAATTAACTAGTCACCACCAGGGCCTGATAATCTTGGTCCTTACGAAATGGTTTTTGTTAACCACATCGTACCTAGTTCATTGTTCCACCTAAACAGAGGCTAGCTAGGGAGATTCAGGACAACCCAGTCATTCAGGATATAACTCAAACTTTGTAGGATTTTGCCACAGCCCCCTCCTTAACCCATGCCAGACATTGCAGGTGACTGAGAGTGCAGTACTCATACCGCAGATGCCCTGTGTCCCTCAGCCCAAGGCATGCTGAAAGGGCTGCGCTGTCACAACCCCTGCTCTCACTGCTGGGGTCTAGTAGTGATGAACTTGAGCTACCAAGCATTCCAGGTGGTGGGCTCTTCACTAGGTATACCTACATAGATGCAACCAAATACAGAACAACAAACTGATTACAATCAATAGCACAGCAGTTAGGTGCAACAGGGCATCAGGAGTCATTGATAATTGCCCAAAGATGTCCCCTGCCAGCTAGCCAGTGAGTTTTCTCAGGTAATGTCCAGCTCTGCAGCCTGTTGGGATTGAGGAGGTACCTGAGATGGTGCTCTGTGCTCTTGCCACAAGGTTTCACGTAGGCTGCCTGCTGCTAGTTGAAATTCAGTCACTTTGGATCTAACAGTTTCTTCCCATGTTGTACCTAATAGGGCATTTGGCCACTGAAACCTTAAACAGCACTTGAGGCATTGCTTTGAGTTAGGTGCTGAGCAGCACACACAGTGCCATTTGCTATCACCATCATGGCATTGCTTCTACACTCCCGCTCCTTTCTGCAACCCACTGGGATAACCACTTGCGCCATCCTCCCTGGATAGTGGTGTAACAGCTGATACACACAAAGCATCATTTCCATTGGTCACTACTTGCACTTCTTCCTCTACCTAGAGGACATCACCTATCTATAAGTAAGTCAAACAGGACAATAAACAAGGCTCTACAAGGTAGACAACACCGGCATGACAAATGTAGCATCCATGGTCATTTATTTACAGTTATTTACAGTTCCAGTTTGTTCTGACATCAGTAAAGTCACCAACAGAGGGCTGCGCTCATGGACTTCCTCGATTACACATGGCAGAAGAGCAAACCAGCCTGCAGGAGCCCCATCTGGCAGGGATGGCAGCGGTGCAGGTAGCTCCTGAACCCCTAGCTCTACTGGCAGCCTATTACTGCTCCACCTGAGGCCACAGAAAAGCACACTGCACTGCTGAGGGTCAATCGGGGCTGTGCCCTTTAGCCAAACTGCTCCCTTTTTGCATGAATCCCCCACACAACTACCTGCTTGTAGCTTGGCTTCTAGTGCTGTATCTATTTGCATGAGTGAGCACCGCTCCTTGGTATGGGAGGAGCTCCCTGCTTGGGGATGGACCAGGTGATTTCAGCATCCTTAGCCCATGTTAGCTCTCRGCTAGTATTTCCACCTCCCCTTCTGTTCATTGAGTAATACTCCTTTCCTGAGACAGCACAATGTGGCTTTGTGTACATCCTCCCCTGCACAGTTTATCCTTTCTGCTTGGTCAGCTGCCCTGGACAGGGTTCCCACTCCACCCAGCCACATTCCTAGGTCTCTCCTGTGCTGTCCACTCCACCTGAGCAGCCATGAAAGAGGGAAGGATGGCATTAAACACACTGGCACACGCAGGGAATGCATACTCCACTGTGGCCATGTGTGCAGCACTGTCATGTCACTCAGAGCTGTACCATCTTGGAACGCTTATGAGATTCAGGCAGTTCGGTATGATGGGCAGGGTATAGTGCACTAGCAGTAATTTGCCATCCTAATGCTGATTCCTAACAATGAGACTTAGAAACTTGACTGGTGAACCTGAACAACCCTTTAAAAGCATTTGCCTGGAGGCAGGTCATATCAGTGGACCCTGTCAAGGAGCAGTAATAGCAACAGAGATGATCCCAAGTACAGGATAAATGCAACTTACCCCCATAGGTTTTGCTGCAATACACATAATGTAAGATAACACACTGCATCTGCATCCACCTCTGTCCCCATTTTCCCCAATACAAAGAGGATTTGAGCAACAACATCCCAGTTCAAGACACTGTTACTCAAACACTATCGTCTCTACCTCTATGCCTTTGGGTTTTCCCATACTCCCGGTATGCTGTCATATGGCCTGGGTCCATAAATCTTTATTTCCCTCCTGATGGAGGCTGGGCACGACTACATACCTCCCACCAGCCAAATCCTACATTCTGGCAAGCTCCAAGTGCCTTATTGATAACTGAATTTGACGTTTCCCATGAATAGGTGCCTACTGGCAGGACATTGGATCTGTTCTTCCAGCACACTTGTACATTCAAGGAATTGATGAATAACATCTGGGTTTTGCCCCCAGTGCTGGGATACAAGAGTTAGAAACAAGGTCCTGGACCCATATTTGGAAACCAGCACTAGGGTGTCCATGCAGGAGCCATGTGACATGCTACGTAAGGTTATCTTCCTTCAGTGCCTTGCTACCAAGGCCAATCCTAATACAAATGCCAGCCCCCTCTTAGCAATAAACCTGTTTGGGATTTTAGCTTTACCACTGCTAGCTTGCTAATCATGTTAACTCCTCACCCACCAGCAGAGACAGCTGAAACAATTTGCAGGGAGACCTACAGAACACAGAGAAAATTCCTGTAAACCAAAAAGATCCTCTACCAGGATGTTGTCAGGTCAGCCTATCAATGAGATGGCGCTACCCCTTTCCAGCAGTATTGTTCTCCTGTCAGCTGGTGATCCATGGTCCACGCCATGAAAGCGTTCAGTTCTTGTCTGCGCTGCCGTTTGTACAGCTCGGCACGTTCAGCCCATTTGTATGGAACTCCTAGCCAAAGCCAGGCCATGATACTCCTGTATCAGAGATGCTCCAGCAAACGGCAATTTTTACTATGTTACCTTACAAAATATAGCAGAGTGATACGATACTTTTTACAAATGAAGAAACCATCTGAGCCATTCATCTGGGAGGAATCACTATAGACTCTAGAGACAGAAATAATGTTTAGACAGTGAGTTTTGAGGAACCTTTTAAAGCAATTATCCCCAGCTTTTACTGAAGCATGAGCAACAATATCAAGTAACCAGCCTGTTGCAGGCAACACTCCACCCTGCTGTCACTCGTCCTTAGTTTTATCTTTCTATTTTTCTGTGGCCATGAGGCCTTAAGTTGAGGCCCTCTGTTTTAAGGACCATTTTACCTGTGGCTACTTTTTGAAAAACAGGTGAGTTTCAGCTCCTGTTCTGTAAGGCCTTGCTTGTGATAGTTAATATATACCTATTTTATCAGTCCCTAACATTGTATTCTAACAGTGTAAGCACTTCCCTCCCCCTAGAAAATCTTCCTGTGTAGACATACAAAGAGGATAAAAAAGGGAAGTTTCCCTAATGATGATATCCATTGCTGAAAAACAATAACTTAATTTGGCATTGTTAAAGAACAAGTTCTGTTTTCCTGTCTTTTTCTTTTTCAGCACAGTCTGCTGAGGAATAAGACTGTTACAGGCAGCCTAGAACAGGTCCTTCGGCCACTGACTAATCACACTGATCTCCCCATATTTTTCATAGCTTGTATTTTCATTAAACTGGAGTGGGCTACTCGTGCCCTGCAAGCCTCCCGTACTTTCATCATAGCTGGGTCTGGTCTATTTTATTGTTACTTAACTCTCTTCCAACTGTTTCTATTATTTTCCCCTCTGCATTTTTTTCCTAGCCAGATGCAAGCCAGGCTTATCAGGAGGGAGCGCAGCTGCTGTGTGACTGCTTCAGAGCTACTTGAATACAGCCAGAAAATCAGCACAGATGAGACTTTCAGTGCTAAAGGCCGTAGCATTTACAACCAAGAATTTGCAGTTGCTATGTTGCTGCAGGCTTCATCAGGTAGGTAGTCTGTCAGCTGAAACAGGAAGAGGTGTACCTGTACAACGTCAGCCTCCCGTTAGAAGCTAGGCTGTTACTGGCTATCATTCTCTCTGCTTTTATGGAAGGGTGTCTGTGGACTGTTCCTCATCTTCACATGATCATAGTGAGGGCTGCCAAATCTCTGCCGTAAGTGAGTGACTCTCCAACCAGAAAGACTGAAACTTCAGAGAGCTTCTCCTTCTCTTTTGGAAAAATAAAAAATTACAAGGCAGTTTCCTCAATAGTCTCGTTTCTGCATACCAGGGCTCAGTACAGGCCCCTGGACTTTTTCTGGTACTATTAAAAGTGTACACAAATAAAAATAACTTCATCTTTATCATTTAAAATACTCCTCTCTCAAAAACTCATCTGCTGTTAGTTAAGTGATAAGTAAGGCAGAGAAACCACCTAATGAGGACATACCTGTTAAAGATTTTCAAGTTACTAACTAAAGCTTCAAGGTGCCCTGCCACAGCTGGCAACAACATAGCTCTTTCAGAGACCAGCCCTGAACATTGTCTTTGGACCTTTGCCACTTGGACCTTTCTTAACCTGCTGCCACGTCTCTCAGCGCCAGCTACCTCAGAGTCCAACGGCTCTACAAACAGCATGGCTTCACCTACCAGCTAAGCCAGAGCCAGCCATGGGGGGCTCACCAGGTGCCAGGAGAGGGTGCCCACACCACCAGCTGCCTGCAGGTTTTCTTTTATTCAATTCTGGTAAACTCCCCAGTTCTCACACTTTGCCAATGGACACTGTTGGCAGTGCTCTGCACCATGTCCAGGGCCTGATTTGGCTCCACGTATGGAGCTGCAGCTGCCTTTCTTGCTGATTTTGGCTGCTACGCCCCATCTAGTGTGATGCCGAGAGCTCCTTCTGCGCTTGTCCTCTTCTACACTTAGCGTGCCTAAAGCATACACAAGCAATTGCAACAAAGCAAATAAGGGCATAGGCATTGAAGCAAACTTTGTTTACTCCAAATATCAGGCAGCAAAATAAAACTGCAAGGCACTGCAATAAGTCTCCGCCAGTAAGTCAATACATCTAAACTTAGATAATGCAATAGGGGTTTTAAAATAATGTTACCTCAAAATAATGAAATTGCAGCCCTGATACGTCTCCTGAGACCCAGAAAAGATTTTTTTTTGCCACAAGATGTTCCATCTTTTTTCTGCAGACACCAGAATTTGATCAGAGCAGTAATCTTGGTGAAAAGCTATTTCTACTGATTTCGCATGACATGGATCAGTTACATCACATCATCAGTGTAATGCTGCCTGAAAACAATAAGGGAGGCGACCAGGAGAAGCGGTGGCTGCTTGCTCCGCATTCGTTGATAAATAATAGGTCCTTCCCCCCAGGTACTGGGCCCAGGTCTGGGTCAACCCCTTGCAGTCGGAGTCTACCTTCCTCTCCCGCATCTCCAGCAGCWTGCAAGTTATATACTTGCAAATATAACTTGTCATTACTAGAAACTGTAATTGGGGGCTGTTATCTTCCCATCTTTAGAGAACCAGCTATGAACTGGAACATGGGGCTGAAAGGAGAATTTCTAAACAGTGAGAACGGAAGACACCAAACATTTGCAGGTTGGGACAGCAAAACAGTTACCTCAGTTTTCTTGACAGTATTGGCTTCAGCCATAAACATACCTCATTATCTACCAAGGTTTGTGTAGCTGTTCTGTATAACTGAACAAGTTACACAGTCACATACTTGCTATGACAAGCTATCACAAGCATTTCTGCGATGCTCATTAATCTGCACAAGGTGAGGTGATAACCCCCCTCTTATCTCCAGATTTTTGTTGCATTTGCTGAAAAGCTGAAGGCTGGATGTAGATTTATAAATACACACAGAACTATAATGGCTGAGCTGTAGTAAATGTCTCAAGACATTCTGAATTGGAGAAAAAGAGATTATTCTCTCATAGAAATTCAAAATTAAAATGAACACTTCTCACTGAAAAACACTCCTGTTTCTATGCAAGTCATTTTTTCCCCACTAATAATCTCAAGGAACTAGACTTAGAACTGAGAGAGAAAAAAAAGTTTCTTTTTTAGGAGACCTTAAGTATGCAAGAAAATGCTGCTGAAGAATTTTTTTCTATAAAGTGCTTCTCAAAGAACTCAGGGATGGTGACATTTGAGACATCACCGAAGAACTGTTACCCTGGTTCAAAGCCATTTCAAGACTGGGGAGAGCATTGGATCACATCTGGCTGTTTCCAAGAAACTTAATGATGGGAATTGGGATCATAACCCACTAGCCTGAAATTAAAAACTCAAGCAGTAATTTATTTATTATGGCTTGCAATAAGTAAATAATTAAATTTAAGTTTTGGGAATCTCAACAGCTTTAAAAAGTTCAGTCATGTACAGAACTGGAAAATGAGCTGTATGTGGTGCACCACATTTGTGGGGAACACATCGTAACAAGGCACTTGCAACCCAAGGGAATTGTCACACATCGCTTTGTCGTCTGCCTGGCAATATCCCAAGCACTTCATTCCCAGCGCCTGCTGGACCCGTGAAGCATTGATTGTTTGCTTTCTCCATTACATTTATTCCTAAGGCTAGCCTGACATGGAGCTTCCAAATTACTGAGATAATTGACTCTATCAGTGATGAAGATCCAGCTCCTCTACCAGTATTACCTCCGGTATTTTTTTCTAGACTTCACTCCTCCCTTTCCTGGCCGCCGAGCACCTGAGTGGGACGCCTCCAGCCAGCCCCGGCCTTGCCACCCCGCAGTGCAGTAGCCAGGCGAAGCCAACGGCCTGCTGGCCACGGCGGCCCGGTGAGGAGGCGTGCACCGAGCTGTGCACCGAGGCCCAGTCTCGGCCGAGCCGAGGCAGCCAGGGTGGCGGCAAGAGGACGGGAGGGGCAGCCGGCTGTCCCCCGGCAGCCGCTCCCCCCAGCCCCTCAACGGTGCCACCGCCCCGCTGTAACGGCTGCGGGGCGGCCGTTACGGCGGACACGACACGACACGACACGACACGACACGACACGACACGACACGACACGACACGACACGACACCCCAAAGCCTCGCTCGCGCCGCCTCCCGCCAAGATCTGCGGCGCGAGGGAGGGGGGCGCGCCGCCTCACAGCCCGCTCGCCGCCATTTTGGCTGGTTTGCGTCGCTTCCGCTGCTGGGAAGTAAACAGAGAGGGTGGAAGGGAAGCAGCGACGCGGGCGGGACGAGAGGGGACGGACTGTCGGGTGAAGGAGGTGCTGGGGTTGGCTTCGGTGGAGGGAGCTGATGTGGCCGGAGCGGAGACGCCAGCGCGGCCCGAGTCCCGGTTAATGCGAAGCGCAGCAGGGAGCCGCCAGGTGAAGGGACTGGAAGGGGGTGGGCGGCGGCGCAGGAGGACCTTCCTCTGGGCCCTGGCTGCGCCGCCGACGTAGGGAGGAGAGAAGGGTCCGAGCAGTGGGGGCGGCAGGGCTTGGGGCCCTGCCCGGGAGCGGAGCGCCTGCCCGCGGTCTGTCAGAGCCCCGCGGCGCCGCGCCCCGGCCCGGGGCTGGGCCGGAAGGAGCCGACCCTGAGGTGAAGCGTCTCTGGGAGTAGCGGGGCTTAAAACCTACCCTCGGTGTTCATAGAGTATCGCTGCCTCGCAGCCTTCTCGTAATAACAGTGATAAACGGTAAATCTCTCATTGTTTTCAGCAGAGCTAATTGTTCGCGGCGATTAGGGGTTAGGTTTGTGTCTGGGTCACACCCTCTTTCAGTCCGTTCCCCCCATTAGCGCACGCACTCCTTTTGTTTCTAGAACAGCCTTACTTCAGGTGTAACCAACACAACGAGCTCAGTTAGGCTTGTTCATGGGCAAGCGTTATCAGCAGGATGTGAACAGCCGTGCGCAGTTTTTTGTTTTGTTTTTAACTGCCATTGTGTTCTGTCTGCACCTTACCCAGCAATAAAAACAACGTTATGCATGTGCTTTGCTCCTCCTCCTTAGTGACTGAACTATGTGATTATGGTTGAACATGACTGTATTGCAAGCAAGATAGTGTGGGTTGCGCCCAGATGCGGAGTTCAGAACACTGACTTCAGAAACACGCTATTATAATAGGCTGAGAAATTTACTTGGAAAATCTTAAGGAGTCAGGCATCCTGATTTCACGCATCTTTCTGTCCTGGTGGAGTTGGGTTTTTTTTTGTTCTGTTTTGTTGTTTGTTTGGGGGGTTTTTTGTTGGGAGTTGTTTGGGTTTGGTTTTTTTGTGATGTGGTTTTGGTTTGTTTTTTTTTTTTTTCTTCTCCTCCTGTCTGTCAAATTCTTAGATTTTAAAGCAAAGCTGATTATAGCTGCAATTTGGAAAAACTGATCAGTGGTAAGATGCCAGAGAGAGTTAAAAGCAAGATTGATGGCTCAAGCATTGTAAGAAGTGATAAGCAATCATTGTTTGAAAAATAGGTTGTACCTATACAGTAATATGCTAGCATGGAATTTTGCATCAGTATCTTCCTCATTGAAAAGTTATTTCTGTTGGCCTTGGATTTAAAATGGTTAGATCTTCAGACTATCAGATACATAAAACAAAGTGAACTGAACTGCCTAATTGCATTTGCCTGTTCCTATATTAGATTTGCAGAAAGGTTTACTCTCTTAAGTAGCCTTATTTTTTTTAGAAATAATTTTTAGATTACTCTGCAAACTTCTGTAGGCAAATCTGCGTTCTTTCAATTTTGTATTTGTTTTATTGTTAGGCATGTTAAGAGGTTGAAACCAGTTATGTTTTTAAAAAGCTATTCCAATACTTTAAATTCTGAAACAAGATGATAAACATTAGATGAACAAATTAATTACAAGTTAGGTGACAAAACAGTCATCTAATTCTTAAAATCATATTTTTTAGTCTTGAGCTTGGACACTTTTTTCTCTTTTGAAAAAGTTCCACAAGGAAATATTTTTGAAAACTTATGATTACTCTCTCTTTTCAATTACAGGAGCATCTGAGATGTCAGTAACAAAAAAGTTGTCTGGAAATGTCTTTTTCCATCCCCTACTTTTCAAGCCATGGCACTTAGAACACATAGCATCTTACTTTCTTGGAAGACTGTGACCTGAAATTCATCATCAGTATAGCTCTAGTGATGGCTGTATTGTCTCTTTTCTTCATTGGCTGTCTATAAAAACTTGGGATAGTACCCCACAACTTCAAGAGTGGGCTTTGATCTGTGACCAGCATATATTAACTACTTAGAACTCATCGAAGTTAGCTCAGCGGTGCAACTTGTAAGTTGGCTGTTGGTGACCTGGTCCACGTCTATCAGCTGTGTCTCAGAGGTTATTTTTCCAGATGAAAAATCCATACAGCTTTGTCAATGACAGCTCATTCCTGGTCTTCTCAAAAAAAAAAAAAAAAAAAAAAAAGTGTCAGATCTAGTGCTTGTGTCTTTGAAAAGATCAGTTATAGTAAATGTGCTGTATATGAATCAGCTCTACTGTACATGCACAATAGCCCCTATCATGTGATAAGGGAGAAAATCCAGAACTTGACCCCCTAATGCAGTGATAAAAGTAGCCTACCTAACTAGAAAATTTATGCACATATATTACCTTATTAGCGAAAGATGAGGCAGGATCTCTGTAAAGGAAGACTTGGAGAGCTAAGTCTATAAGTTACCTTGTGTAGTTTTTTACAGATTAACAAGAGATGGCTTTGGAAAGACTTTTGGAAAGACATCAAACATGCTATCCCAAATTTGGCAAGTGAATAGCTTGTGTATGGTAATTGCTTGTTATAACCTAGTTGTTTGGAATGTCTGTTTAGCCTAAAGTTTAAAGGAGTATTGCATTTCAGACTAGCTTATTACAAATAATATTCTTGGACTATGCTTAGTAGTTATCTCAAACACAAACATGACAGGTTTGCAATGGATTTGCTGATCTAATTCTTGATTAGTTTTAAGTTTAATTGTTCAGTTTTCACAGTTGCAAAATCCAGTTCCTTCATCTTGTTAGTTGCAGATGGTTCTAAGCCGCTCTTCCATTTTCTTGCTTTTCTTCTGTACCAGTGAAGTTAGTGGCTCAGCAACAGAACTCTTTCTCAGGTGGAGAGCTTGTTTCAGCACAAGAGTCATGTTTTGCATGGTCTCTTAGTCATGAGCTATGAATCACAGTACATAGTTCTCAGGAAGTAAGTAGAGGTTTTTGCCCAGTAGTGTTTTCATCTTATGATTGCCCCCAAGTGCTACTGGGATTAAAAAATTAAGTTGAAAAAAATCAAGAGACAAATTCTGTTCATCAGTCTTTCATGACACTATGTTCAGGTTTGTTTACATCATTTTATGAATAGCTTCAGACCTTAAGTGGTAGCTTGCTTTTGTCATGTGAGTAGGTAGGATTAAAGTGTTTTAAAGATAGGTAAGGAGGTGCTGGCTTTGAAAAAATAATCTATGATGCATTGGATGATAAACTGCAATTTTTTACTTGTATATCTAGCATATTACACTTTGTTTTAAAAAAGACTTATAAACTTTTACTCGGTTGCAGCACATAGCAGGGAAAGTTAATTGTCCAGATCTCAAATGGACTGGGCATATGATGATCTTATATGTGTAATTGTACTTGAATGTTAAACCAGAATGATTTCAGTGTGTATGAAGTCCATGTTTATCTTACAGAAATCACAGGGGCTGGGGGATGTTTATACATATCAAGCCCACCCCACCCCCGGATTCTCTTAGCTTTTTAGAGACTATAGTTGAGTGTATTGTAGTTTAGTGTGAGGTCTCATTCATAGTCCTTTAGGACATGATGTGCATTGCATTGAGGCTTTTAAAAATAAATGATTGGATGCTAAGTTCAGTTGTAAGCTGGCATGTACAAAAGAACACACTTTGATCAAAACCCAATGCTAGATTTATTTCAGATGTATGTAGCGGTGGGGTTTTTTTTCCTCTTTAATAACGTAAGGTAGAACTTGCGTAAGGGAGACCACTATGGAAGAAGTATATGCTACTGAGAATGAGATAACCTTTTTCCTCAGACTTGCTTAATTTAATACGGTTTTGAAGAAAGTTTGCTGACTCTTCTCTAAACTTTTTTTGTGGGTTGAAACTTCCAGACTGTTACTGGAAATCTTTCATAATCCCTATTTACTAGTTAGTTGGAAGAATGAAAGCACACCGATGTTCTTGATGAAATATGTTTTTAAGGATACTGATTTAAAATGGATGCATATTGAAGTAACTTTTTTTTAAATAAATAAAAAGAAAATAAAGGTTCTTCCTGTCTGGGAATAAAAATGCATTGGTCAGATACAACATCTGCAAGATGCAATGCCTGCAAACATGCATACACTCATTATTTATTTTCTTGCCTGCCTTTTGCCTTCCACAGTTTCAAATGTTGTTCCTGGTAAATAGGACTGGGGCAGCAATATGAATGTCAGTGTTCACAAAATTGTTCAGAAGAGTATCTTTCCATTGGTAGGAAAGTAGAGTGATAATCAACAAAACAGTAAAACAAATTAGGTTCAAAGTGTTCTCGAACACAAAAGTGAAACACTGAAAGGAGAGTGACAGTTATAAGTGGATTGGCACTGTTAATGATTAAAGAAGTAATATTAAAGATACCTGTTTAGATGGTAATGTTATTTTTAGACTACTACTTCAAACTCATTGTTACCTGGGTTTTTTTCCTTCATGTAGGGGGGGAAAAACGCCTGCAAAAATGCGGTTACAGAAAACATGCTTTTTTACCTCCACAGTTTTCTATTAATATTGTTCTTTCAGCTCTGTTACATTTACAAAATATATAGAAATTTTTTAAAATTATTTTTATAGAATGAAACGAGGAAGGAAAACTAATGAGGCCAACAGCAGTTCATCTGAAGAGACAACTGAGAGAGAATCCAAGAGACACAAGGTTATAGATGAGAAAACCATAGTTGTGCAGAGTCCTGACTGGGCAAACCTGCTTCAAGACATTATCCTGCAGGTGTTTCAGTACTTGCCCCTTCTGGATCGTGCTCATGCATCGCAGGTCTGCCGAAGCTGGAACCAAGTGTTTCATATGCCTGATCTCTGGAGGTGTTTTGAGTTTGAACTGAATCAACCAGCTACGTCTTACTTGAGGGCTACGCATCCTGAACTAATCAAGCAAATAATAAAGAGGCATTCCAATCACCTGCAGTATGTAAGCTTCAAGGTAGTGTATTTTAAAAGTAGTTTTATAAAAATAAAAGCATCTGTTAAACTTAGGGTTTGTTGGGTTTTTTTGTTTGTTTTGTTTTGTTTTTCATTTATTCAGAATATTTTAAGGAAGTATCTCTGATACTTTTGAGGCAGTTTTGATGGTTCATCTATATAAATATCAAAGCACCAGAAGTATGATTTAATTAATGTCAGTAATTAAAATACTGATGATAAGTGGTAATTGACAATTGTGATCAAAACATTATAACATGCTGAAAATTAAAGAACATCACTAAACGTTAGGAAAGGCTTATGATGATATTTTTGTGATTAGGATTGTCAGTTATTTAAAAAGAAATATGGCAGCTCTCAGTCTGGTAGGCCTTGTTTTCAGGCCTAGTATACTGAAGAAATGGGTTCTCTAAATGGGGGTATAGACATGGAGGTTACCTCCCAATTCATTTGTTTATTTGGATATATTTTCAGGACCAAAACTTGGAATCACAGTTCTGAACATACCTTTTCGTTGCCTTAATTCCATTAGGTGAGGATTTTTTTGTTGGTGTGTTTTTTCTTTTTTCTTGTAGCATCTTAGCTGCTTAAAATTCTCCCTCAATGAGTGGGCAGAAATACTTCAGTTCTGATACTACTGTACGTGTGGGTACCTGCCTCAGAATTAAGTTTGATCAGGATGCAAAATTGAGCATTTCCCCATTTCACATCCTGTAGGGAGTTGGATCTAATATTCATGGTTAGAAAACATCTAATGCACAGAGAGTGACTTCAGTGCTACTAGTAAGCAACTAGCAGTTTTAGTACTAAATTGTATGGGATTGTCCTTGTATGGCACAGCTGCGTTTTAGTTAACTGAAAAAGTACACGGGATTTGCACAGGATGGTATATCTACTGATGGTGCTTGGCTGAGAAATTCGGTGAGAATTGGCTTTGTTAACATGGAATTATTTTCAGCAGATGAAAACCTTTAACATTGGCCTACATATCACTGTGTTTTGGAAGGGTGCTGTGAAACAGTCATGGCTGTGTATGCATCAGCTATGTGACAAATTTGGAAAGGAAATGACTTCTGCAGCAAGGTGGACGAACTAGTAGTTTGTTTCTGAGAGCTGGCAGTTTTAATGTAGGAATCATCAGCATGTAGGTAGCTGGGGCACCTCTGCCTGATCATGTGTATTGCTACTGCTTGATGCAATACCAGATACAAACTGTTATCACAAGGTTTGCAGGGTTTTTATCAGTGTCCAAATAAAGAAAATTTATAGCAGTATTGGAATGACCTTCCAGTGTCTATCTCCTGTCTATGTTGCTTTGGACCAAGTATTTTTGAAGGATTTCAGATGCCCTTCACTGGTAGGGTGATACCTGCATCATTTCTTGAATGTGTCCCTTCAGTTGTCCTTCAGTGTTGCAGAATGAACACTAGATCGCAAGGATAATCACAAGGAAGTGGATATGACACTGACTCTTACTCTGTCAAGGCTGAAAACTTGGGGGGTTTTTTTGTAGGCAAAGAAGGATTGGATTGTTGAAAAYAGAGGTTTTTCAGCTTGTGTTCAAGCAGAAAATGAACATTCATTGGACTTAGATCAGTTGCTGACAAGGTAGCGTGGCTTATGGTAGACTTAAAATTGATTTTGTGATCAAACTTTTTACTGTTCTGTAGGTTTGCAAAGCTGTCACGCCTACTATATATAAGAGGTTATTTGGAAAACACATCTGAGTGTTGGGGGAAATCCACTGGAGGAACGTTAAATGATTTGGTTGTGTAACAAGCTGACTAATGAAGATTTTCTTTTTTTTCAGAGTATCCATTGCATATCTGTTGTGGTGTTAATGATGAAGGCCCAGTCATAGGGGTTCAAATGATAATGCACTTAACTCTCCAGCAGCTCTATGTTATGAGCTGAGTTACCATAAAAGGAAGCAGCTTTTTCACACAGTAAAGGATTTATAGAATTCCCGCATTTTGATAAGGAAGAATGTAAAGAGGAAGTGGGGTAGGCTCTGGACCCAAATGAACCTCCACTTGCTTATTATTTGATGTGGATTGAATATCTTGGAAAAAACTGTTTAGCTGCCCCCTCACCGTGCTAAATTTTACCAAAGTGTTTAGSAGAGTGGTAAATTTATAGCAAATTATCTTGGATTTTTGGTATGTACTTTTTGGGGAAAAAAGAATGACATTGATGGATTCCCAATGACATGTTTTGTGGGTTTTTTTGACATCACATTTCAGGAGGTAAAGTGAAAAAAATGTTAAAGTACATCTACTCTACTCTGCTTTTTTGTAAAGAGTGTGTTTGATGCAGTGTTTTCTGAACAATAAATCTGCTTTGTTTTAAGGTGGACAGTAGCAAGGAATCTGCAGAAGCAGCTTGTGATATTTTATCACAGCTTGTGAATTGCTCTCTGAAAACACTTGGGCTAATTTCAACTGCCCGGCCAAGCTTCATGGATTTACCAAAGGTATTTTAATATGTATATTTTTCTATAGCAAAGTGTTGCAGTGGTTCATACAGTATTTCTATAACTTTATGAAAAGTTTTATTGTAAAAATATAAATCTTTGGTAAAGAAAACTTAATTACTGGGCTCTATTAAAGGGAGGAACTAAGATGTTGTACTAAGATGGATAACTGTTTCACTTATTCTCTGCATCATGTGAGAACTTAGTCCTGACCTTGTTCTTCCAAGGCCTCCTGTCTATTGACCTCAATGTAATACTGGGCAGTATGTTGCAAGTCAGGAGGCTAGACGATTCCTGTCTGTGTAATTGTACTGTGAGACTGTAGGGGATGTTTAGGAGACGATTATAATCGAATCAGTGGTAGAGTTTTATCCATGTGGCTGTAGGGATTATATGATCATTGAGCTCTCTTTAGAAAGCAATACAATCATGACTTTCAATGCTTCATGTCATGCAGTCAAGTGTCAAGATTCTTAGGCAAAGTGCACTGTATTTCTGAAATTTTCTGTCGGATTTCTACCTTGCATGTTTACCAAAAATTAGACTTTGTTAGAAGACATCTAATCTAGCAGACAACAAAATCTCTTACATGTGCTTCTAAACAAGAATTCCTGCTGGTGAGGTAGAAATGTACTATTGCTGAGGAGCAGGAGAGTGGTTGGGGTAATATGGGCTGCTTGTTCTATGGCAGGGACATCTCAGATGTCTCGCAGCCTCAGTTCTTGAATCCAGCCCACATGTATGGGAAGGGCGAGATACAACTAGACTATTAGCTGGATCTCAGTGATGTCATTGCTGATGACGGCGACAAGGACGAGGAAGAACTAGGGACAGCCTCAGGAAAGGAAGTAGGCTATAGGGTTTAAGCAAGGTTAGCTACAGAAGGATTATCAATTATTATCCTTGGCAGTGATCACAGCCGCATCATGTAGTTCTCTTGAATATGTATTTTAATCCTTAATTTTCAAAGAGGCTTTCCAGATCTTTAATTAGTTCTTGTATGTTTTTTTCCTTTTTCGATGTGCTTTGAGATGTGACTATAAGAAAATCTGAATGTAGTGGAAACAATCCACAGTCTTAGTGTGTTAGAAATACTTTGTCCTTTCAGCTCTTGTGCATTGTTTTATTTCTTAATCTGAATGCTGTTTTAGCTCTTTTACTTAGTTTTCACTGGAGGGATATGTTATGGTCCTATTCAGCTTGCTGAATAATTATTTGTAGTCATTCATGCTATGGTCTTATTCAGCTTCAAGGCTTCTAAAATACAGGCTTCTTTTTTTTGTTCCTAACAGGGTCACATGTGGCCTTTAAAAAATATATTCAAAATGAGCCAAAATCAACTTTAGGCATAATTTACCTTTTGATGTTTACCACTCCAATAATATTGTCACTGGCATACAGGACCAGCAATGATTTTTAAATTTTCTTAGACCACTAAAGAACTAAAAGACCAACTAAAGAATTGAATTGGACCATGAATAAATTCTTGTGGGAAGCTGTTAGTAACAGGCCCATTGGATGAGAAGCAGGCAAAGATGAATGGATCTGAAAAATGGTTAACACTACACAATTTTTTTTTTTTTTTTTTTTTTTTTTAATGAGACTGTATAGGAAGTCTGAACTACTTTGCATTATCTTCATCGGTGCTCTTCTGATTTCAAGTAATGTGTCATCTGGCAAATATTTGTAAATCACATTTAGCATTGTGTTACCTAGTCTTTTCACTACGCACATTCTACATTAAGCTGTTAAAGAATCATACTATAGGCTACATATGTAGCAATATTGAAAAGACATGAAGTCACCAGCTTTTACATTTTGGGATATTGCCTGTCTTCCGTTAGCTCTTCAAACTACGGTTTCAAGTTACCTGTTTTTGTAAACATGGTTAACTTTCTTTGCCTTTCTATTTAAGAGCCTTCTTAGTGAAGGGAATTACATTCTAAATACACAGAATAAAAACACAGTACTAATGCTTTTGGAATACAGAGTGGAAATATTATTAAAGCATCTTTTCTTCAGTACATAATGTATGTCATCAGCATATTGTCAGTATAGTTTGGAGTGGTCTTTAAAGCCAAAATGCCTAATGCTTCTGATTTGAACTTTCTGTTTCCATTTCCATGAATTGACTTGACAGTTTATGTTAATGTGAAAATATTAATTCCTGCTCTAAATCTAATTGTGTGTGAGTTTTAGCAAAAACCACAAACATATCACATAAGAATGAGCAAATACTGTTGCCAGGCCTTCTATCATATAACTGTATTCAGGATTCTACATAAGCATGTGTCTCAGAGTGAAACAGTATTGAAATCAAAGTAGCAGGTAATTTTATGGGATACTTAATGTAGTGCATGGAGGAAGTACTTTTTTTTAAGTCTTCTATTCAGTCAATCTTGTAAGAAATCATGAAGATAAGGTGATTATTCACTTCCTTCATACCACCAATGATTTCTACAAGTACTGCTGTATCTGCTCCTTAGTCTGTGTTTCTCAAGTTAAGGTGTCCTGGGCTGTGTCTTTACTGGTAAGTTTCAGTGGTTACATTAAAATGTGGAGGAGCAACCTTAAGCACTGCTCCTACATTATCTATGCTGCTTAATCGGTAATTAATTGATTGCCTGCTCCTTGGCTCTGTTTGGACCACTCAGTTAGCTTTGCAAGATAAATCCATTCAAACCCTAAATGCTCTGTGTGGATGGTAGGCAGGCAGTGGTACTGTTTGGCTTTGGACACATCTTAACAGTACAGGGTTGCCCCTCTTGACTGTGTTTGCATCTCACCAATGCAGCACAACTCACCTCGTGGGAATTCCTGTTGTAGAAGATGCTTCTTTTAGAGTGCGACTTGCAAATTACCTTCAAAATTGGGGCTTCTAGGCTTTCTTTTTGCTCGTGGTCTTCCTATAGATTTAAGTTTGTGTAGTGGGTTATCCTGGGTCAGGTTCTTGGTTTATGTTTAATGTTAGACATTCTGATTTGCCAAATACATAGACTGATAGCAAAAAATGATTATACTTCCTTTACTCAAAAATATGTTAATTTTAGTATTCATTTTTAATTACACAATATCAAAAGAATGCTTTTTCAGCAAGTGCTGTCAATAAGTAAAAGAAAACTAGGACTGCTGTGTACAGTGAGAGATTTTTATTTCAGATACTACCATTTCATTTAAACTTTCTTTTTTTCCAGTCTCACTTTATTTCTGCACTGACAGTGGTGTTTGTAAACTCCAAATCCCTCTCTTCACTTAAGATTGACGACACACCAGTTGATGATCCATCTCTCAAAGTGCTAGTGGCTAACAACAGTGACACGCTCAAACTGTTGAAAATGAGCAGTTGTCCTCATGTTTCTCCAGCTGGTAAGCTACTGTGTGTGTGTTGTTTTTCTTTTTTCAAATGTATGCATTAAATTCTGTCTGAAACCAGTAAACTCCTGAAAAAATAGGGGTGGGGTGAGAGTGAGGATGAATGTGGTATCTACAGCAACTGTCACTGAATAAAATACTAATTCAACTGGTTGTCAATCCATCCATCCCACCACTTGCAGAGTAACTACTGAGGTAATAATAAAATAGCGCATGTCTGTTCTGGACAAATAACTAACCTCTTGTGGAACTTAAAAGAGTATGTATTGACTTGATGGTGCACTACTTCTGCAATGACTATTTAAGTATTCCGGTATAATTAAGCTTTTTGGAATGCGAGTTCCTTTTCCGCAGTTCATTATGTATGGGTTTTGAGTGTTGCAGTGTCAAGGATTATGAAAATGCTGGTTTAGTCATTCTGAAAGAAAGCAGTTTAATCTTTTGCTGGAGAATAAGTGCAGACAGCATCAACAAAGGGGGGGATGAGACTGAGCTGTGCAGAACTTCTGCCATTACCAAATGTACTTCATTAACAGTCCAAGTGTGTTTGTAGCAAGAATGAAGCCAGCTCTTATCAGCATGAAAGCACTCAGATTGTTGAAGTTCACAGAATTAACGATTGTGGAAGATTTATGCAATGCACAGCAAGTTCAAGATTGAGTCGCAGCCCATCAACTTAACACTTACAGTTTTTCACTGAGAAGTGGAAGAGGAATTATAAATGAGATGCTGGCAACTTAAATTCCTCTTCTGAGGATAAGTAGAAACTACTGTAGTCACCATAACTTTCTTCATGTAAATATATTGCAACTGTAAATATTAGGTATATTATGTGTAAAATTCACCAGCAGGACTCCTAATATGTGGGGAAAATGATACTGTAGCAGAAGGCATGTTGCTGTAGTGATGACAAACAAAACACAAACTTAATACCTTTTGCAGGTGTAGCTCTTGAACAAAACCTTGTGTTTGGTTTTGTATAAAGAAGTCGTGAAAATGTGGGTTTGTTTTACAGCAGATTTGTCCAGCAAAGCATTCACCAGCATGTTAACTGGAGTGTTATTTCCTTCAAAGCTTTGTAATCGTAGATGGGGGGTTGTTTAAATTAGCTTGAGTGACTGGTTTTTCTGACTTAAAATTTCATTTGAGAATCCTTGTGTGTCTGAGAAATACAGGATCCATAACGTGTCTGTCAAGAGAAGGAGGCTCCAGCAGTAATTTGTGGCTAGGCAAAGACAGTAATTTCCTTGGACTTGGATCCAAGAGTAACCTGTCAGCTCTAGCAGGCTTTGCTGGCTTGTGGCTAATCCTTGCTAGAAGGTCTTACGGAACATCGTACATTTGATAATTTGGGAGAGGGGCGTGGGTTTACAAAGTTGTTTGTTGTATTCTGTTTGATGTATCTTGTACAATGTTTTAAATTGAAGGAACAATGGGTACAAAATGGCAACGCCTGTTCAAGGAACAAGGAGCACAACTACTATTGTCCTTCATTGAGTAGAGGTGAATAGAATGGGATCAGATGCATTAGTGACAAAACCAGAGTGCGCTAAGCAAATGGCAGTAGGATTTGATTGCTTAATTCAGGTATGGGTGTGCCTTGAGATAGAGAAAAAGGTGGAACGAAAGAAAGGAGCTGGTATGTCAAAGGTTGGCTTCAGAGAAGGCAAGCTGCAAAAATGAGACTCTTGAAGGAAAATGAGAAACTTTGAGCACCGAGACTTACCTGGATTTTTTTTTCTAATGGGAATATTATAATTAGCAGGCTGCTATAAATATGGAAAAACTTTAACTGAACCAAAAGGGCCATGAGTTATGCAAAACTAAGTACTTATAGATGCACTGAAAATGGTATAATGTGCCTTCAAATTGCAGTTRGGAGTGGGGAGGAATGTTCAGTACTAATTAGTTCTTAAGAATTTTGTTAGTGAAGGACAGAGAAGAGTAATGCAGGTAGCGCGAGAGACTCCACTACTGCAGGGATAAAGGAAACGGATTGATATCAAACTGTGAATTGCTTCCAAAGGATGCTCTGAATAATCCCTAAGTTACTGTACAAAAATGAGAGACATGTTTAGGTTTAGGATGGGGAATACAGAGGCTGTGATGTATTTCTGATCTTTGTGAGCGTATCTGAAGTTTCTTCTGTTTGCTGTTTCCCCTCTGAACTTTAACTTGCATTAGAACTGCAACAGCACCTTGTAAAACAAAATAATGGTTATTTTTAAATCCATGTTGTTGTGCTTGTTTATTACCTGAGATATCAGCTATTGGAACAAAGGGAACTGAAAGCATTTCTGTAAAGGCTGTGTTTCTGCTCTGCTCTGGGGGTAGGAGGGTTGCTTCTCTTTGAATGGGGGGGTAGGGGAGAAGAGTAGATGTAGGGTGTGTCTGCATCAGCAGTTTAGTAAAGGGCTTTTTTGATGCATATTTGTGCTGTACGGTATCAGAGTGATTTACCTCTCGGTGACACAAAGGTTTAGGCAGTGCCTAGGAATGGTCTGTTAATGTACCACTTGCAGCATGGACTGCAGGCAGGCCCTCCAGTAACTATCTACACTGTATTCATTGTCAGTTCTGTATGCAGGATATGTAATTTCATTGCCAGTATGTGATGTGGCTATCCAGTCCTAGACCCATAAAAAATCGCAGCAAGTTGAACCCCAGTTCTTCACTTTTTGCATTGCACTAGTCAATAATGTACCCTTAAAGTTAACAAAGATTATTGTTCGAAGGATGGCCATCTGGATAACAAGCTGGTTTGGATGCTAAATTTGTAGCCAGTTGTTTTCTGAAACTGTGTAGTGATGAGACAATGTATCTGAATCTTGAAACTCTGTTTAAAATATTTCATGTGTCAACAGACTTAGGTATTATGAAGCAATATGCCTGAGTCTCTTTAAATGAAGTGGTCATAGTAGCTCGTATGGGAGTATTCCTGTAAGAATAACTTTGTTCATTATGATTTAAGGACAGGAAATGACCTCTGGAATGTGTAGAAGATACACACAAGTTTGTAGTTATACTTAGTTGTTCTAATTTTATACTCCAATCTTTAAAAAAAAAAAAAAAATCCTGGATTTTCACTTCATCTTGGATACCTTTCCCTCCCCCCTGAATGAAATAATGAGTATGTTTACATGTCTGAACTGTTTTTACAGGAAATAGTTGCAATAAGAGTTGGGTTAAAATTCTGTTTACCTAAATTCTGCTTTTTTTACTCATTTAACAAACTTTTTTATTTGAAATGACAGTATTTGATATAGTTAGAAGAGCTTCCAATGCATGTGTTCTTGTAGATCCTCAAGTGGCAGATCCTCAGGTGGAAAACACATACTTTTTTGGTGTATATATTCATGCAATGGAATATTTTTACAGTAATTTTTTTAAAGAAAGTGTTTTTAGGCTCAGTATAGGCTTTTGAGTTTAATAACTGCATCTTAAAATAACTGCTGTCTTTCTATACTTCTTACCATTGCTTCAAAGCTATAGTGTATTGAGCTCAGGTTTTTCAGTTGCATATTAAATACTATGTTCTCATCTCCTCCATTAATGGAAAGACCATATCCTGAATTTCACGCAGTTTTCTGGGTCATGTGAAATGCAGAGGACTGTATGCTTCTTTTTAGTGCTTTGCTTTTTTTTTTTTTTTTTTTTNTTTTTTTTTTTTAGTACTGTTACCAATGTGGTACCATTGCTTGAATCTGCAAATAGGATGAGTGGAAACCTCATAGACTGAAATGAATTCTTTTTGTTAATGTCTTTGTATTCCACGAGCAGCAGGTTATATTGAGTCATTAAAGGGAGAGTCTGAAAATCACTGTTCTAGGAATTACTGCTCCCAATTTTTAGTGTTTTCCCTCTTTTTGCTGTTGCTTTTCATAATTTAAATATTTCTACTTTGCTAGAAAGAACAAGTACTGACAGCAGCAACTTCTATATTTAATTAAAATCTAGCATTCATTTTATGTTTGCTTTTCTCAGGTGACAGATTTCATTTATGGCTGCTTTGTCAGCCACAGAGAGGGACAGCTGTTCTTCCAGAGCAGGCTGGGGAAATACTTTTATTATGAGTAAGCACCTTTTACGAAAATGAATTTGAGTATAGGTGGTCTTACAACAGGGCAGAACAGTCAGAGTATGTTATTTATATATTGGTCACGTGAGAATCAACTCCCACAGGAAAGTATACAATGCAATGTGTTAACTTCTTTTGTGTTTCCCTAGCAAAACAGTGATGTGGTCACGTAGTGTATGTGTATCTTACCGTGTAGGTACAAAGAGGTCACAAGACCATGCTTACGTGAAAAAGATTCATGTTCTGGTTGTCTGGTACAATTTTGTTTTGATGTTAGGTCTTGATTGCGTGTTGAAATACGTCATCTTTGTGCCCTCTTGACACATAAAAACTCTTAGGTTTCTTGTTCAGTTATTAGTATCTTTATCTGTGTAACCCCTTTCATAATGTTTTCTTTTCCCAGGTATCCTTTGCGTGGCTGACCAGTGTCATGGTTTACGTGAGCTGGCGCTGAACTACCACCTGCTGAGTGATGAGCTTCTGCTTGCTTTGTCTTCTGAAAAACATGTTAGGCTAGAACACTTGCGCATCGATGTTGTCAGTGAAAATCCTGGACAGACTCAGTTCCACACGATTCAGAAGAGCAGCTGGGACGCTTTCATCAAGCATTCTCCTAAAGTAAATTTAGTAATGTACTTTTTCTTGTACGAAGAAGAGTTTGACCCATTCTTTCGTTACGAAACACCTGTCACTCACCTTTACTTTGGAAGATCGGTAAGCAAAGATGTACTTGGCCGCGTTGGGATGACGTGTCCTCGGTTAGTTGAACTGGTGGTGTGCGCCAATGGATTACGGCCACTGGATGAGGAGCTGATCCGTATTGCAGAACGTTGCAAGTATCTGTCAGCCGTTGGCCTAGGAGAGTGTGAAGTCTCTTGCAGTGCCTTTGTTGAGTTTGTGAAGATGTGTGGCGGTCGTCTCTCTCAGCTTTCTATTATGGAGGAAGTTTTGATTCCTGATCAGAAATACAGCTTAGAGCAGATTCATTGGGAAGTTTCAAAGCATCTTGGTAGAGTCTGGTTCCCGGACATGATGCCCACGTGGTAAAGTCCTTGAAAGACTTCAGGGCGGATGGAATAGCACCTTAAACCCAAGCTTACCATATTGCAATTTACTGTATAAGCTTATTTAATACTATAGTTTTTACTGTAAGTTACTTCATTGTTTGATTAGAAAACTAATTTTTCATTCAGAAATTATTTATGAAATCCAGATTCAAAAACAGAAATCATGGATAGCTCCAAAACCCGTTTTCATCCAAACAAAAATCTGTTTTAGATTTGTTCTTTTTCATTGACAGTTACCTCAAACATTTATAGAAATAAAAAATGTATTTAAAATATTGAAATGTACCTGCAAAATACCAGTTTTAATATGCTGTCCTTCTTTGATTTAGATACTAGTATTGAACATGATCAGATTTGATCTTAAAAAAACAAACAAAACCCCACCAAAATTGCAGGCTTCTGTTGCAGACTATAGCATTTCTAAATCCAGTCACCTAGATGACAAGACTAAGATTATAAGGAGTGTTTAGTTGGCCGTGAAATATACACATTCTTTTATATAAAAGGCAAGAGCCATACACAATAATATAGTTTAGACAACTAAAATATTGTTTGCTACCTTATTCAACAGATTATTAGATCCATCTAAAATGTATTTAGAGCGCAAACAAGTAGTAGTGCGAGCTACCAAAAGTGGTGTGGTTTTTTTCCCCCTCTATGCATTTTAATGTAGTTTGCTTATGGGGTCTCAGATCTGTGTCTAAACCTGTTTTAAGGTATTTTATGTCTAGCTCAGGAAGCGGAAGCATTCTGGGGAAAAATGTAGATACATTGTATTTAAAAACACATTGGAGTTAATGAGCTTTTCTTGCACATTAACAGGTTTCGCAGCATACGGTTAGATGGAATAATGTATAGTTTATTAAAGGAACCCTGCAGTGTTAAATGTGATGACATGGATGTAAACAGCGTGAGACAAGACAGTTAAAACTTGAGTGGTGACTAAGAACCTTTTAACAAAATCTTAGACCTTTTGGCTGCTTTCAATTTGAGAGAAATGACATTGTAACAGTTGCTTAAGCTGTATAAACTAATTGTATACTGTAAATCTGTTTCAGAAATGTTTATGTATAAAGTGAATGATAGATGACCATTTTGTATACCTTTAATTCAACTAGTTTGATCATTTCATAATATTTAAAAACCTAAAAGCAGTAAATTTAAGTGAAGTAGAGCAGTAGGCAAAAATTTGTTTCAAATATTTGGTAAATCTTACTAAAGAAAGTTTCTAGTCTGTAAGTGGTGTAGGCAACGTATTGCCTGTGATCTGGACGTGGCTTGTGACTTCATTTCTTACCGCCAACAGTTACATCATTTTCTCTTTTACCTTATCGATTGGTAACACTAAAGTATTCACATGACTGCTGAATGTGTTTGAGAGGTGCGGTCAGGCACCAGGAAGGGAAAGCTGCTCCAGCTATGGGCTGTATCGAACTTAGCTGGTGGCATCTTCTCACTTGAGCTGTACAGCTAGTTCTGGTAAGAAGTAGATTTTCTTCATTTCTGATTTCAGTATGTTTATCCAAATGTATAGTTCAAGTGTAATACACTTATGGGCATATTTAAGTTAATAACTGTATTTTGAGCAAACATTGCTCGGCAGACTGGACATCTCTGTAGGGGAGTTGTATGTTTCTGTAAAGCTTTGATTTAAAAATCGCATTTTATGAAATACACRTTTTTTGTATTAGAATTTGTTAAATTAATGTAATACTATAATTTGCTTTTATTTGTATAAAAGGTGTCAATATATTTAGTCCGTAAAAGTGAAAAAGCTCAGTGTGTTTTATATTCTGACTCTCGGAATTGCCTGCGTGATAAAGGTGGAGTAACGCTACTAATCTGGGGAAGAGGACATGTTTTCGCTAAATTAATGTGTGAAGTAATCCCATTAGTAACGCAGCTAAAACCTCTTTGGGCCTTGACCGCTGGTGTCCTGATGTTGGCAAGGTGAGTTGGTCTGTTGCTTACTGCTGTGGTAGTGGGAATAACGGAAAGGCAAGACACAACCCAAGTTCCCTCACTTCTGGAATTCCCGTCTTTGAAACCCAGCGTTCTGCTTCTGACGGAGAGAACTCAGTCAGATCCCGAGGTGGGGAACATGTTAGCAGCTGAAGGCTTTACGCTTAGTTGTAACGGCACTGCTTTCCCCAGCAAGGGAACTGAGAGACCTTCTGAGAATGTCTCTGTTTTGTTGCATGGGCTTCAAAAAGTCCTTCGTAGATGCGATGCAGTATCGTTAACAGTTATCAAAATGTTCAAGGATAAGAAAACCGCTTGAAAGCAGTTGTCTCTCTCTTCCACTGAAGGTCGGCAGTTTTTATACGTGAAACCCATTACAGCATCCTTATCTCAAATAATCCAGCTATAAAACAAACTTCCCAGGCAAGCCTGTGTTCTAAGTAGCTTCAGGAAAAGCTACAATGCTCCTTTTTAGCAAATCTTGTACAATTCTTACTTTGCCTTCTGCACATGTTGGAAAAAAGGAATAATTAAAAAAAATTTAAAAATCCATGACACGAGTAGTAACACGAGTACCATAGACTGCCGTGAAGTTCACTAGAAATGTGAACGCTGGTGTCTTATAGCTGTGTAAGTCTTATAGCTGCACTTTCCCCTGAGTTCACCTTTCTTTCTTGTTGTTTTCAGAAGAAGATAACCAGTGTTGGCTTGGTTGTCCAGTTTTGGGTGGGAGTTGTTAATGTGTGCAGTGGCAAATCTTACCTCACTTCAGTTTTTGGATATAAAATTACTCTTGAAAGCTGTTGATGCCAAACAGGTGGGGTAATCCTGGCCAGCTACACTAGCTTACCATGAGATGTACCAAAAGTGAAAAGGTGAGTAATTTAAGAGCAGCTGCTTAACGTTAACTTTGTAGTTTCTGCAATTTACGTAAAACTACAAACTTGTGCCTTTAAGTGGGGTTTTTTTAGGGATTTTCAGTCAGAAACTTTCACTAAATTATGCAAACTGATCAAACTGCATAGGTATAAATTAGCTATATCTATTCCAACTGTTGTTAAAAGTTTGATGTGTGCCAAATTAATTTCCTGTGGGTTCAAGGGGGCCTCTCTATATTTGGAGTAGGCCTGGAAAAAAACTAAACTTTGTTACATTACTTCAGAGAGATCTGCCTTCGTCTCTGGCTGGTCTAATTGGTCACACATGAAGTTGTAAAAAATAAGTGCAGCTGCTGTATATAGAACTAGAGCATTGATTTAATGAGCAAACTTGTGAAATCTTAAAGGGATTCTGAACTTCAGTGTCTGTAGTTCAGACTACAAACAGTAAATTAATTTTCCTAAAATATGGGTGCTGTAGAAACAAGCTCCTTGGAGATATGATTGAAGTTTAATAGTCTCAAAACTAGGACAGTGAGACCACAATTAACCTTAGATGTTCTGTACGCTCATCTGTTCATCCTTTATGTCGGGTTTTTCTTGTAGGATCACATCCACTGCTGGCTGTTGTAGTTCATGTGCTTTGAAACAGAGACTGGTGTGCTTCCTGTCCTGATTCTTTTCATTCCAGCTGTTTTTCCTGGATGTTCTCTGGATGGCTAGTAAGGTCTATTTTCACTATCTAATATTGCTAATTTGCAATCAGCAGCTGATGGTGGGGGGTTTTTTGTGCTTTAAACTTATAATTTAGACTCCATTGTAAGTGGAAGAGCAGAAGCCAGTTCTGCTTTTCAAGTTATTCCCTAGTTGTGGTGACTTCAGAAGAACCTCAACATCACTGACACCATCCTCAGTTACAGTACTGAAGGGAGTGGCTCTCCTAATCCAGAACATCTGTGAGGGGGAAGGCAGAAAGCATTTGTAGCAGCTATTTTCATTGCATGGTCCTTTCGGGAACAGGAGCCATGTGCTGTATTTGACCTTGATGTATGACAAGCCAGGAACTGCTTTGCTTGAGAACCCTCCTGGAGTGAAGTGTGGGTTACAGCCCTGAGCAGCTCAGTGGTATGAAGATTAAGCACCTTTGCACAAGACCACTGTGCAGACTTGGAAACTTTCGTATTACAGAATGATCGTGTATTTTTTTTACCCTTAACTGCACCACGCATAAAAGCAGGGAGCAGAACCAAGCACAGTCTAAAGTGACCGATAACTCCTGTATGCAAAGCATGAGTAACGACTGAATGACACATTCACTGGAGATGGGTACAAGAGAAAGTAGGAGCTTATCCTTGAGCCCAGCAGTTAGGACAGCCCCTGGCTCCCACCATCAGGCAAGTGCTAATACCAGCTGGCTGTGAGTGAGATGTTAGGTGTGATCCTATTATTCCTGCTCCCCCATGTGACTTTCAGCAGGAAGGCATCCACCTCAAATGCTTGAGCTAAATAGGTGGTTTTCAGGCACAAACAACAACAGATCATCAGGTGTACAGAAGCTGTTAGCTGTCACAAACACTTGGTTTTTAAGTGTCAAAAGCGTCATCTTTATGGATCTATTCTGGGCTTGTCTAAACTTCACAGAAGTAGTCTACACATCACCTCAGTGTTATTTTGGATCTAACTCTATAGGCCTAACCTAAGGAGTCCAGATTCTGCCTACAAGAGAGCACTGCACTTGCTAACTTCAGTCTAAATGCTAGTGAAACTATTTTCAGTGCAATAATTGGTCAACTTCAACAACTGCACCTCTTCCAGAATTGGAGTTTCTTTCCACCTGGCTGTGCATTCAGTCTGAACAGTTGGCTTTTAAGGTTCTGAACAAAAACTACCAAATTGAGAGAAGCAAAGAAAATGAGGGGCTCGCTCTCCAACACTTGTGCCCAGAAGGAATAAATACTGGCCTCGGAAAGAACTCATGTATGTTACGTTGAGAAGCAGTACCTTTGAACTGAGGACAGAGTTCTGTGCAAAACGGCCTTGCGTGCACACATGGCTGCATAAAGGAATCGTCAAATGATCATCAGTGTGACCTACTGCTGAACACACTCACAGATTTCTGTCTCAAATAGTTGCTTCTTTCTGCTGCTGCCTGGAAGAGATGCAGCGTCCTTGACAAATAACTGTCCAGTTGTCTTCGTCTTTTTTTGTTGCCAGAAATTTACTGTCCTCTAACTTGCAACTAATACATGCTAGGATGTAACCGTTTCTCCTTGGAGCAACTCCCTGTACCATCCAGAGTATTAGGGTTAGACTAAAACATGCTAAATCAAGCAGACTGTACAGACGAAATAGGAAAAGCGAGAAGGGCTGTTATTTAGGTACAAAAAGCCCAGGGTATTATAAACATGTACCGATAGAACCATTAAGTTACGTTTGACCACAGACATGAAAAGTAATTACTTCTTTCATATAGACATCCACTATTTTTGATCAAGTTCTTCAATAACCATGAAGGTTTTACCTCTGCAACCAGTCAGCTATGTCAAGTTGTTGTATAATCTCTCTAGGTATTACACAAACATCCATCTTTTTGATTGTTAGGAGCTGCACAAGGCAGCTTTGACGTGTGGGATTCAGCTACCCTTACCTGAGTATTTCAGGATTTGGCATTTCCAGTTCTGCAAGGCTCTCCTACGCATCACGCAATACTCCAACTATTAGGAGAAAATAATGACTTTGGTGCGTAGGCTCCCTAGGTCCTGTATGAAGACAAGGAAGTACTGTACAGTGAACGAACAGCACTGTCAGGCTGAGCAGAGACCGCTACTCTACTGTGAGGGACCATTACCTACCCCACCATGGCATCTGCTTCAGGCTCTGAAAGGTCTCACTAGCTGCATCGATGCTACAAGCTTTTTAGCAAGTGCTAGAGAAGAAGCTTTTGGGGCTTCTACTGGCTTGGTTCTGTGATCCTATTTCCCCTTCAGAGCTTTGGACACTGGTTTTGAGGTTGAGGCTTTTTCCTGAGAAGATAAATGTGGGTTCAACAATGTTGAGGGTTTCAAAGTCATAAAAACATGCATCAACAAGAACGTACCTTCTGTAGACAGGCTTGCTGCACCCCTTTATCTTCCCTAGTGCCTCCTGGATTACCTTTGTGGTGGGTAATCTAATCTAAAGAATCTGAAGCTCAGCTGGTTAAAGCAAGGGCTTGTGACTTTGGCTGCAAAGAGTAGTCTTTCAAGTTGAGGTAGAAGATGAAGTTTCACATAACAGTGGAACTAATTAGCAGCTTTCCCCTGCAGAACAGAGGTGCTCTCATCACCTCATTCCTCTCACACTAGCTCTCATGCTCATCGCATTACATGATAATGCAATTCAAATAATTAATTTTAGTGACTTTTTAATACAAGGTTCATTTTCTGCCATTCTTATGATTTGAATCAAATCACTGTGTACTCGCATGGTGTACTCCCCTCTTTGGCTGCAGCAGGCTATTAACTTGGCTCAAGCCAAATAAAACTGCAGAGTTAGGTTTCTGTGTCACTAACTACTTAGCCATGAAGCAGTAATAACCTCTGCAGGAGGGCTACTCATTCTGCAAATGGTTTAAAAAACCAAAAAGTGAGCAGTGTACACTTGGAAATTATTATGCTGCTGCTGGTGTATTTTTTTGTGTATAGGCTCTCCAGAAAGCCAGTGTTCCCTTGGCTTTGGTCAGTTGGGTTTAAAGGGAACTAGTTGCCAAGCTGCTCTAGGCATAGCCTGGAACAGGACTCAAGGACACCACAGCTGGCACAGCACCATTATTGCAAGCATCACTGCCAGTAAGAGGCTGCAAATGCTTTTTACAGGCAAATCTATGACAAACACTGATTTTTAACTGTGACTTTGACACCCCACAAACTGTCATTGCTTCTTTCATATTAAGGATTCTGTGCCTTTCAAAGACATGTAAAAGGAATATAAACATGACTTCTATGAAACTGACCTAACTGAAGCCTCAAGTAGGCTTTAAGATGGGAGACTGCTAGAACACTGCCCTTATGCATCAAAGTTGACATTAAAACAGGCTGTTTGCCTTCTAACTGTGCTAGAAAACTCACACACATTATCTTAGGAAGAGCCATCTGTATTGTGTTTACAGTGCAGGTAAAGGAAGCGAAGTGGTGACAAGATACCACCCATGCCACCTTCTAATAGACTCACTGCCCCTTCCCACCCCACTGAACACCTACTTCATGAACCAGAGAACAGTTCATAGGTCCCAGTTGTACAAACCAAAGAAATACAGAAACACCAATCTAAGGCACGTGCTGAGGGAATTGGACACATCTAGGCACTCAGGTTTGTTAGCTCCAACACACAGATTAGCTGAGTTGGTCAGACCAGAAGGTCCTTGTAATGCCAGTGTCCCATCTCTGTTGGTGGCCAGGTGCTATTTGTCGCCACGTATGTGGAGAGTGCCTGAGACCAGAGCAGACGGGCTGCCTCCCACTCACTGCAGAGTTTAGCCAAGAGGAGCCACATCAGCCTACCTTCAGGCAGCAGGTGTCCATGGTTACACAGAAGCTGGCCAAGTTAGAGATGCTGAAGCGTTCATGAACGTGTTATGCAGGTAATAAGAAAAAAAGGGATAGTCTTTCATGTGGTCTAGCAAAGCCTTCCCAAGACAACTTTTACAGTTAGCACTGAAACATACAACACTAATACCATCATGGTAGCGCTCCAAAATCCTTAAGGATATTCTGGCATAAAGGCAAGTTCAGTTCTTCAGTAAGCAATTATACACCAAAGAATGTTTTGCTTCCAATAGGTAAAGGGACCTCTTCATAAATTATTTTGACATAAGGGAACTTCATAGGTAAAAACCAGTATTCCAAGTTGTAGAAGAGGTAAAACTGACGATTCAAGATGACACGATCAATTATTTTTAAAAGATCCACAAAAAACTCTCCAACTGTCCGATGAGGTTTGAATGGATAGTAGAAGTCTCTTATAGCTGCTGCCAATGTCTTGTTTCCTAGAGGTCCAAAAATAGATGTTTCATTTCCCAAATAAATAGGTTCTCCGCTAAATAAAATTATGCTGGTATAGTTTGTTTGTATCTTCTTAAATACAGCTCCTAAGTCAGCTAGCTTCTGGTACGTTCTCAGTATAAATTTAGAGCATTCATAAGAGTCAAACCATACTATTGATTGTTTGTCGGGACTTGCTCGAACTGTCCAGGTCTCATAGTAAATGCCAGTCTCATTGTCGTATTTTACCCATTTTGCCATTTCATTAAACATGGCTCCTGTAAAAGATTAAAATAAGCATTACAGAGACAGGGTAACAAATACATGACTCAAAATATTTTCCATCTATCTCAAGGTTCGCCTCCCTTCCCTGCAAAAGTTTACCTACAACATTACCTAGCCGTGCAAAGGTACAAGGCTTTGGCTGGAGGGAGAAGTGATACCCCACTGAATAAACTGTATTACATGTAAGTTATTTAAACTGTAATTCCTTTTTCAGTCCCATTTCCCGCTACTATGCCAGAACATCCAAACGTCAGAGAACCATGACACTTCTCATTTTGTTTTATCCATGTAGACAAACAGGGCAGGTAGTACAATCTACAAGAGATGCTGACAAAGTGCTCACCAGTACAACAGGCGTTTCTGCACTTCCTCAAGTTTTAACTAAATTCAGCAATTCAGGGCAGAAGTTTTCATGTCTCTCCACAAAAGGAGCCTATGTAACTTAGACTGAGACACCCGGCTGTTTTAGCAGCTCCTCACCCAGCAAAGTTGAACTAAGCCAAATGATATGAGTGGGATGTGAACACCAGTAAACTTAAAGACCTTGTGGATTTTTTTTTTTAGTTAGAATACATGTTTGGAGTGTTTTGGTGATTTCACAACTGGAATGAGGAAGATGATACTTCTAACTCAGCTCATCCCTCTGGTAGCTCCTTACATGTGATGCATCTGCTTCCCCAAAATAGAGCTGAAGCACAGGGCTAATCTTCCTTCATTTGTTTTTCCCGTAGTCCTAGCACTGCACCTCAGCCTAGCCCTTCCCTCCCTCTCTTTCCTCAGTCACGGCACAGGGTACAACCACCTATGACTCAGATCCGTCTAGCACCTCACATTCATAGCACGGCCAAGTTTTGCACGTTCTTTTTGTGCGATACGTCAGAAGACAGACAGACGACAGCTTGCAATCGTGACAGCGTTCCAAGCCATGATCTCTCTTTAGCTGCAAGTGTCACTGCTGTGGGTACAGTAACTGTGCTTGGTAGCTGCTGAAAGATAGGCAAGACTGTTGCAAGCTGAGGGACTGGCAGCAGTTACCTCGCAGTTCAGGGGTGGCAGACATCAGAGAGATCTGTGTCACTAACACCGCCCTGCGCACAACAACCAGCTTCTCGCATTAAGTCTGAATTCACTGCAATGTTGCATTCATCAAGACCGATGAAGAGCACTGCATGCCACACATCTCCCTCCAAAACATGCTGCAAAGGTCAGATTGCTGGGTCTACTCTTCATCAGAGAGTAAACACATCTCACACTTACCCTAAGGTAAGGCACGTTTAGTTACCTCAGAGTAACTAAAGCTCTGCACATTCACCTCCTAGGCTACCCCATTATAACTGTTCTTCACGCCACACTTATTTTGGGCTTCACAGTAAACATAACAATCATTCTGTTTAGTGAAAGTGTTGGATACTTTCTTTTTTAATCACCCATGACTTGGTTTAATAAAACAGCAAGTCATTAAATCTGTATCAAGAACTGTACTTACTATACACTGTAGATGGGCTTGAAGCTCTCCTTTATCTTCTCTAATTCCTACCAGATTAGCTTCCTAGCGTGTATTCTGCAAGGCATGTTATTGAAAAGGATTTGTCTCTCCTAACAAGACCCAGATGGACTTAATATGAAGTTCTGGCCTTAACGTCTTAAATTAAACAAAAATATTACAGGTTAATGCATGGCTCCATGATAATCTGTTGGAAGATGCCTAGACAGTCAAAAATCAGAATTTGGATATTCCTGCCCTATTTCCACAAAAGAAACATACCCCTAAGTAACATTAACCTGGCCGATGGGCTTTAAAAGAAAATGAGAGTGCTTCACTATGGTCTCTGACACTGCTGACAAACAGCTCCATAGGATCTCGCAAGGGCAAAGAGGGTCCATACGTTTCATACGTTAAAGCCCTCTCCCACGAGATGGGATGCTTTTTGCCTGCTCTCTGAAGGAAGCAAGTTCAGCCCATGATGCTGTCCATCTGTGCTTGCATCCATTCACCCTCTTCTACACTAACTCTCAGATTCCTGGTCAAATTCAGACAATTCAAAACTCTCAGAGATGCTACCTTCCTAAAAGTTTCATGGAAACAGGAAGCAAGAGAGACAAGGAGGACCATAACAATGCCTCCAAAAGGCACCAGTGTAACCTCATCCTCCTTAGGTATCAAATAATCCACACAGGCAGGAAGCATTACAAGTTCCACAACTGTATGAAAATATTTAACTTGGTATTCATACAAAAGTATCCAACCATATCAGGCATCAAAGACTTCAGTCATGAGCTACAAACTCACAGGAAAGCAGCTCCGCTTATTTCATTGCTTAAAGAACAGCCTAGAATTTCTTAGCAGCACTGGACAGATTATCTAGAGACTGAGTCCAGCAAAGCCGCTGAAGGTGGAAGCGGGCAAACATAAAGCATCACACCACAATAGCTGTAACCTGACTCTCCACTGTGCCTTGTACACTATGCTAACTTCGGAGAGTAAGTGGTTTTGGTCACACAAAATGCAACTGTCCAAGTCCTCAGGGGACTTTGTTCGTAAGTCATTCACTGTATTACTACAGTAATCAACCAGATTTATTTAAATGACCTTTTTATTTTAGGATTTCAGTCTTCAGTATATACCAGGAAGCCATTCTGGGATCATCCACGTATTTAAAGGTGTAAATCCTGGTTTTGTTCTATGACATGTGACAGAGACCTATTACTGGGGACATTTGCAGTTTTTATGACACATAATGGGGGAGACAGAAATAGAGATTAATATTTTTTCTGTTTTTGAGGCAATTTCTAAATATGCCTTATTTGTTTGCTCAGTAATGAACACATTTTCACCAGTTTTTCTATCTCAGCAGTCATCTGCCACTTCACAATAGGCGGCTTTGTTTTGGTGAAGCCACGTGAAAAGAGTCCATAATGGTTCTGTATAAGCTGTTTTGCTATTTTTACACTCAAGAGACTCAAGTGGTTTTGTACAGCAACACCAAATGACTCTTATTTAACAACTCTTCAGTGTGCATTGTTCAAAAGGCAGCAGCCTCTTACCACTTTCTGTATTAAAGAAAGTGCAGAGATAGTATTTGTTTGAAATTAGCATCAGTGACTAACATTGCGAATAACCTACAAGACATAAATTAAAACATACTGCTTTACATGAAGACAAGGCTGTCTCTATATTTTATGATATTAGCACTATCCATCTGAAATCTACCTGATATTGTGGTCACGAGAACTAAAGTTCCATTTTCCTTCCAGTGTGCGTAATCTATTCCTTCATAAAAGCAGGCAGCTCCCTGGTTACACCAGAATGGTGCATCCATGCCAGGCCGGAGGTGTGGAAATGTGCAGTTCCCAAGCTGGAAGAGCTCATACCACTCCATTGTGTAGTTTTTGCCCGTTAGAGAGCTCTTGAAACCCACAGCATCATGCATAATTTTCTGGAAAAGAAAAAAAAAACCAACCAAAACCCCAAAACTTTAACATAAAAATGACTTCAGCTTGACCTGTACAGAAGATAAGATGCTTGGGAGCTGTTGTGTAACGGGGTGAGAAGAGGGGAAGGGGTTCCTATAACATCTTGGATTCAGTAGCATTGATACACAACATACTAGATTGTATCACGCACATACTTTTATCACAGAGTCACACTGTCTTAGTGCTTGTCTATCCATCCATTGTATATTCTGTTATTTGGAGGCAGATACTCAGTGGGAGCTCATCATCAAAACTCAAGCTTACTTTTGAATCCTTAACCTCACAGGGGTATCAAAGAAACAAAGAGCAGAACTGAGTTACCAAAAACAGATCTTAGTAATGAAAGCCACAAAAGGAGTGAGATAAATATTTATTTTAAAAGCTGTATAGTAAATACATAAATTCAACCTTAGTTTAACAACTGAGATAACAATATTTGAAGCTATTTCCACTTTTGACTCTGTGTGCTTGGTTTTGATGTTGCTATTTCATATTCACTAGTATTTCTCTATTCATTAGGGATCATGCTTTGAAGCTTAATTATGCTACTGCTATAGCTATAAATATCACTAAAGTTGAGATTCTTTCATATCTGCATAACTCCATGAATGGAGACTTTGATTCAATACTGATCATAACTTTCAAGAAAGAACAGTAAAAGCAACCAACTCCCCATGATCCACCATTCTGACCAGCTAGCTGTCCACTCCTGACAGACATCCACGTTCATGCAAATATGTAAGTTTTTAACAACAGAAAAGTTAATACACTAAGCAAGCATTTCATCTGACATAAGGGGACAAATAAATGTATTTTCTTGATGCACTGCTAGCGCAGAAAAAAAGGCACCCAAAACGTAACGGTGTGTGTATACAAAACACTTGCAATGTGCAGCTCCATGGGGGAACCCATTCAAACCCACCAACAGTGCTAGTCATGCTGTTTTCTTTAGCTGAGCTAAATTCTGTAACTTTTGTTTGAAACTTACTGCTCTTTGGGTATCTTTTCTATAGATAGCCTAGCTTGTGTGCTCCAATACTCTTCCATACAAGCATATCCCAACCTTACAGCTCCCGTTCTTGACACCTGCTGTTGAATTCAGCTGAATTTGCCACTATAACTTTGTTAAACAAAAATATCACCTTACCAAATGTCCTAGTAGGTCCCCATATTTGAATTCCCATACTGGAGCCTGTAATCGATACACTTCAATGACATCCTCTTCTTTCATAACTGGAATGGCAGAGCCAGTGGGACAGAAGGTGTAACGAGCTTGGCAGTAAGGATCAGTTTTTGGACGGTAATCAAAGCGTCTGTGTTGAGAGAGAGAAGCACACAGAATGATAAGCACAGCTTCACGGCTGGAGTAACTGTCTCGTGGCTTCCTAAAGGCCGGAGTGGGAGAGCTCAAGTGTGCAGCCATCCCCAAAGACAGATCCTGTGATCCAGACACTGCAATACTTGGAGTACACAAGTTCATAAGGCTGCTGAGGCGCACATCTGCAGAAACAGGACTTAAGGACTTAAGACTTGCGAATGCAAGTCATGTTGTACACAGTGCTGATAGCTGAGGAGTGGACATGCATGATGCAGATTACAAAAGGTGACTTATACTCACAAAATCAGAGACACATAGATGCTGGGTAGAGGATGGTTTGGCATCTGCCTCAAAAACATTCTCCTAACAGTTTGTTTACACAGGGATTGACCAGTTTGCTCTGGGAAACTATTCTATAGTAATAGCTCCCCAGATGGAGCTATTTTTACTCTAGAATATTGCCAATATCAGAAAGAAATATTCTATTCCTCTATGCTAATTTAGATAAAGAGGCCTAAGAGCCTACTATCACTGTTTCCATTCATCATTCCTCTTAAACCTCAAAAACTGAAGACCTAATCTGCTTAAGTATCACACTATTTACAAACAGCAAAAAAACCTTTCTGACAAGTCTTCCTTTCCCAATTTCTTTCAGATTCACTCACTGTATTTCACTTAAAACAAGGTTCCTATATTCCTGTTACCAAGACAGATTGGCATACACAGCTTGCCCAGGGCACAGCCCAAGAGTCTAACACACTCAGTTGCCCAGGGCTACCGAACGGCACAAATACCCCAGCCATGAGATGACTCAAAGACACAGGACTTCCTGAGCCACAGTAAGGCCAGCAGCCCTGCTGAGACACCACAGATTTTCCCTGTGGACTTCTTCTCGAAGCTTGCTGGGTACTTCAGCACGTCTGCCTTTATTTTTTTTTGGCGGGGGGGGGGGGGAGGGGGGGAAGGAAAGAAAGAAAACAAAAAAAGAAAATAGTATGACTGGAAAAAGAACACACAGTTAGAAAACAAAGACTTATACCAACCACACATTTAAGTCCTGTTTCTAAATTGCACGCCTTAAATTTTCAATTTTCCCTCCCACTGCACCTTGCATGTGACAAGAAGGTAACAAGCATATTAAGAACCACTAAAATACCACATTTCTGAGTGTCTCACACTGACAGGCTTGTACTCCAATTTTGACCACCCCAAGATCCAGTCTTGCAACTACTGAACTTGCTGGAAAACCCGAACGACTTGTGACTGCAAGATCGGCTCCTTCAGGCATCACCCGATAAAACTTTAACTGCTAGGAATTATGCAACAGGCTTTCAAAACTTTAGGAGTGCATTAGAGAGCAGTTAAACTAGAACGTCCCCCTTTACAAACAGCAAGCCCACACAAAATACACATGCAAGCGTAGCCCTTCTCCTGAAGAGGCTCATTTCCTCAGCATAACCAAAGCCGTAGCTACTTGCTTCAGTAAAATGCGGTAACATGCACTCTTCCGCTTTCCCCAATAGCACCAGGCCTTCCTCTGGAGCTAAGACAGCTCCGGAGCAGCAAACGGGATTTTATACCATTTCATTTATCATGAACAGAAGTATGAAGTAAAGTTAAATTTAAAAAATAAAATAAACCGTTGCCTGACTTCCTCATCACAACTTTTTGCTAAACCAGGAACTAAAGGAGCACCTTTGAAGCAAGGGTCGTCATTCCCGTGGCAGCAATCCCGCTGCTGACTGAGCGAGCGCAGCTCTAGGCCAGGGATGGGACACCTCTTCCCTTATACTTCTGAGCTAAATACACCAAATATCGTATAAATGAAAAACACCCCCGAGATTAAAAAGGGGAAACTATTCATGGCCTTTTTAGTCTAAAAATTAAATAAACAAACAAAACAAACGGAAAGCTGACGGGCCGAGGGGGAGGAGGAGGGCGGTCAGGCGCCGGCGGCCGGGCCGGGCAGCCGCGGGGACGTGCCTCTCCCCCGCTCCGGCCGCCGGGCCCCCTCCCCGCCTCACTCACCTGTAAGGCACCGGCCACCGCCCCTGCGGGGAGCGGAGCGCCCCCGAGAAACGTGGCCCCCAAGCCGCCGCCGCCAGCAGCAGCAGGAGCAGCCGGTAGCGSCGGGCGGCGCCCATGGCGGCGCGGCCTGCGGGGCTGCGAGCCGGGCCCCGGTGCTGCGGACGGGCGGGTAGGGGAAGCGGCGGCGCTGAGGGAGGCTGGGCGGGAAGGGGGCCGCCCCCGCGCCCGCCCACAGGGCCCAGGGCGGCCGGCGGTGCCGGCGGAGGGCCTGGGCCGGAGGGCGCGGGGCGGGGAGGTCCGCGCTCCGTGCAGGGTCCTGCCCAAACGCAGGTTTTTTTCCTCCTGCGGAGGCAAACCAACCGTGTGCTGAACCATCGCTTAAAAACGTCACTTGACTGAACTACGATGTCAGTTTTCTGGAGACCCAGATAACTATGCGTTTTTGTAATTTAGCTGAAGTATTTTTTAACAGCCTGGCATGTTGTTTCAAGCATTGCGTTGGAGCCGATTTAAAACACACATCAAATGCCCATCCTTATAACCAGAATCCACCGAGAGGGATGACCTTTGGGTCTGGACCCGGCATGACGAGGTGAGGCCTCACCAAATGGCAGAAGGGCTTTTGCTGTGATAAACCCTGTAGCCCTGAGCCTCTTCTGGCTGCCCAGAAGCCTCGTCCGAAGCCTTTCAGGGCTTCAAGCTAAGTTCGTATACCCGTCACCCATTTCAGAACACTTATTCAGGTTGTAACAACATACATTGCGGGGATTACGTAGCAGTTTATTCTCTCATTTTTACGACGATAGCGAGAACTATCTTTAAGATGAACTCTGACTAAGATAAACAGTGAGGACAGGTTTGCCAGCAACATCCCTGCAGTAAGCACAGCTTTTTCCAGCTCGGTAAGAGTTCAAAACCAGCTATGCTGGCGTCGGAGTCCAGGAGGCTAAGTTTGGTAGTTGGCATCAGCAGTGAACGCGCTGGTGTGTGCTATTCACTGGCTAAATAATAACTGTGCTGTGGACTTTTCACTATCAGGAGCCAGAGAAATACCCCTGCTCATTGCATATGAGCCCCTAAAGAACAATCAGTTCTCTAGTCAGCACTATGCTAGGCTGTATTCAAACAAAATTAGAGGTGGAAAACCCTGCATCCTACATAAAAATGCAGGATAGGCTGCTGAATATCAGTTTCGGTAATGTTGGAGGTACTAAAGGTGTTCAGAAGACCGTAAGATGGCACAGCTATTAAAATCTTTAATTTCAGCAACATTTCTGTATCTCACTTCATTGCTGCCTGATTCTGTACTGCTTACCTTTAAAATCCATGCCATTCAGCACTATAATTTCATGCATGTATACATAATCTATACATACCTATATTTCCATATCTCATTTTAATCTCATGAATGTTATTAAAATGCTTTAAAGTAAAGCTCTGGTTTTGTTCTTTATAAAATAAAGTGCGCTATTACTCATATGTGTTTCCTAGCTTGAGTGTAGTACAAGATGCCAGCTCTTTCATCTGTTCAAAAAGGTATGTGTTTGTGTGGAATATAGCCATAATTCCTAGTTTTAGAGATTTTGATGTGTAACTCTGGAAGTGCTTTATGAAATCAGGGAAGCATAATTTATTCCTTCTATGAAACCGGGATGCAGGGAAGTGAAATGGCGTAATGAAGGTGCCATAACTGCTCATTAGCCAAACTAGAAATACAGTATGAACTGGTTCTTAGTCCTGGCTCAGCATATGTTTGCAGTTTGGACTATTAAGTCCCCATTCAGGCACTGCTGTGGTTGCTGAAGGTGTTGGGTCAAATGACTAAGATGGCAAAGCTATTGATTTTTTTTTCATTTTAGTAACATTTTTGTATCTCACTTCATTGCATCCCATAGGAAACTTTTGCAGCACAGTACTCTGTTTTTTCTTCTCATACAACCTAAGTTATGTTGTGAACCATATTTTAACATAGAAAGTAAACGAYTGATAAATTTGTGAATAAATATACTTGAGCTAAAAAGCTCACGTCAGCAATTTCTGAGTCAGCAGCTGTCTCATTTATTAACCAGAAACATGTCAAAGTGCCCTTTATAAACCCACAGAGCTGATCTCCATCTTTGTCCACTAGCAGGCTTAGAGGAAAGATTGAGACTGGTTACAAAGATCAACTTCTGGAGTCGACGGGATTCCTAAATTTTTCTCATTTCCCAGAGCATTTTCTTTTGATTAGTGAAAACTGAACATTTTCCTGAAGATTGAATCAAGAAGACTCGGTGATTTCCCATTATAAAACAGTACCTTCTCCATCTCTGCCCTTGAAAGTGACAGGATGGAAGGAGCAGAGGAGAAAGGGGAAAACAAACCCTGCTGCTGCAGCCAAAAGTTGTGGTTTTGAACAGCTAGTTTGGTTTTGAACATCTACATGAGCTATCACGCTGTAATAGTCACAGCAAAGAGGCTGCTGAACCTGAAGTAACAGCTCCTATCTCATGAAAATGGGCTTCTCTGGATGGTGCTTACCTGCACCATCTGCCAGCCTGTATACTGGTAATATGCCATTCAGTAAGAAAGTTACGGTTATATATGTGGATTGCAGTAGACAAAACTACACAGCTGGCAGTTTCACTGCTCAATGGTTTTATTAATACTCACACTGGCATATGTTAGCTATTGAGTCAGCTGGATGCACACTGAAAAATACAAACATTACCTGAAGTCATATTGAAGTCAGTCTGAAAGACAGAAGTTCATCAATCTGAGGTCCACCCTCCCAGCCTTTGAGGAGTATGAAAGAAATCTTGAGAAAAGGAGCCAGATACAGGACGCCTCTGCAACTACACTCGGCTAYGTAGCCTGAGATGCAACCTGAACTGTGAGTTGGGGTGGCAGAAAGCCATGTCTTTTTCTATGGGAAAGGAGAATGGCTGGGCTTTGTGACTGTGTAAGGTAGGGCTAAGGGTTCCCCTCAGGTCCTCCTCAACCCTGAGAACTACGATGAGGGCTGCGCTCAGGACAGACATGGAGTTCAGTGAGCATTTGGGACTGCAGGGCAGCCCCTGCTTTGTCTGGCAGCTTAGGAGGCAAGTGAGGGAAATGATTTATCTCCAAGCTGGAATGACAGAGGGGCTCTGCTGAAGCCTGAAAGACAGGATGAGGGCTGGGATAAGGATGCAGATGAAGTTCATCACGAGTTTTGAGCTGAGAGGGACTCTCTGGGATCTGCTGCAGGGTAGGGATAAGTGAATTGATGATTCATCTGGATGCAGTCCATGAAGTACAAAGAGCTATCCAAGTCAAATTTAAGCTAATCCGAGAATCTGTTGTTAGCCAACTAAACCCTTCAGAGCAGGATTTCCACTAGTGAAAACATCTTTCTCAAATCCTGAGCAGTAGGAAAAGGGTTGGGGTCCAGGACAGAGATGTCATTCAACGAGTGCTGACRTACTGAAGGGCACAGTACGTCAAGGTCCAGGGTGCGCGGTCCCCTTCAGGTTGTGTAGCTGGTTGCTCAAGGTCTGATAAGAACTGTTGTGAAGAAAGCCAGAAACTGCTCCTGCCTAGGCTCTCCCAAACAGCTCTGCTGAGACACCTCAGCAGGGGCTCCCTGCTCCTTTCAAGCTGAGGATCTTGCCTCTCACCTGAGGTACACTGCAGCCATGCCTGGGCCCAGCCCTGTACCCCATTGATGCAGACCCCGGCCCATGCATCTGYCTCCCCAGCTTGACCTTGGATCTGCCTCATCACCGTGGACTTGCCTAGTGTTCGGACTCTTGGTGGAACCTCACTGCTAYCACCAGAGCTGCCCTGCTCACCTTGCCCAGGGCGGGTGGGACTGGGCCAGGCTGGTGAGGCACCTGCCTCCCCTTGCCCTGTTATTATGCTCGGCTCCCCTTGGGGAGCAGCCAGCCCTCGCTGTGCCCTGGCACCCTAGCTCTGATGCTGCCACATAGCAGAGCAGTGAATCCTCTTCTCCACTTCAAATACACGTTTATCTGAAGTCAGATAACAACTTTTGTCATTTATGCTAGCTCTAGGGCTGTCAGGGAGCAGCAGGAGTAGGGCTACTTTGCACAGGAGGACGAGCCAGGAGCAGAGGTGACCATGGTGCAGGCAAGGGCAGTGACCTCAATGACCATGGTGCAGTCCTGAAGTTTCTGAATGGGAACAGGTATGTAGTAGTGGCTGGATCCACCAACAGCCCCAGACACAGCCCAGGGTCCAGCCAAGAGACAGGACTACCTATAATATGTGTCCAAGGTCCATCCAGGAGGCAGGACTGAAGATGAGGCTACCTGTAGCAGAGGTTCACAGTCTGTGCAGGAAGACCAACCTGTATGTCAGAACAACAGGAGACAGGACTGGACATGCACACCTACAGCACAGCTCAGGTCATGTCTGGATGTCCAGGCCTAAGTTTACATGGAGCCCATGGGTCAGCGGCCAGAGGGTGTGTGGGTGGAGGCCCCAGCTGAGGCTGGCCAAAGTAATTAAGGGCTATTAATGCTCTCAGGGCCCTAACAGCAGCTTCTCCTCCCATCAAGGTGAGTCCTCACACCTTACAAAGATCTGGCTTCAGAGGCGTGCTGCTTGTGAAGTGCTTTTGTTGCTATTTGCTGTTGCGGGCTCAGGCCAGAAAAGAGTCATCATGTGCTGTTTCAGGGTGATGCAGAGCCAGAGCAGGGACATGTCATGAGCTGGGATGAAAACATGGACTTAAGACAGACACAGAGGGCCATGACAAGGTCACAGAGCTGGGGCAGGGACATGGCATGAGCAAGTTGGAGCTAGACCATGGCACAGAGCCAGGGCAGTTACAGAGCTGGCACAGGGATGTGACATGGGGGACCTGAGTGGGATGGGAACATCACCTCCCAATCAAGTCCAAGATCCATCCAGGAAAAAGGGCTACCTATAATGTGAATCTGAGGTCCACCCAAGAGACAGGGCCAGAAACAAGACTGGAGATGAGGCTACCGACAATTCAGGTCCAGGGTCCATCCAGGAAGACTAGTCAGTAAGTCAGGACAGAAAGGAGCAGGGAATTCCAGCTCTGAAGGCACTCAGTTCCCTAGCTCTAACATTAACCCTGGCCCTAACACACAGGAGAGTTTGAGGAATCTGCTGTCATCTCCAAACATGCATTGAACTTAAACTCCAGACAGCAGCCTCTTCCTAGCTCTCAGGCGTGAGGACGACTCCAGGAGGATTCCAGCTCTGGACTCTCAGTTCCCCCATCCCCAAACCTAACCAAACTTTCTGCTCTCCTGCAGCTGAGCCCAGGGAGTCCCGTGCCAGTAAGCATGTTGAACTGCCACTCCACTCACCAAACATCTGTATTTCTCTGGGTTGAGATGGCTCTGCTGGAATTTCCCTGGTGTCCTACTCAGCCTGGAGAGTAAGGTGAGGGTTTGCTGCTGTACAGAGCTCTAACTCCACAAGTGTTTTGAGCTGAGAGGGATCTTCCAGCATATGGTTGTGGATTAGGTGGTCAGGCAATCGAGGGCTCTCCAAGCTGGAGCTGCACTGCACTCCTGCTCAATCCTGAAAGGCAGAGTGTGGGCTGTGGTGGGGATAGAGCTGTAGTCCTGCATTTATTTGGAGCAAAGCATTGCCCAGAAGACAGCAGTCTGCCCTTATGCAGGGAGTTTCCCTATCTTGGCCCTTTCCTGTTCAAGAATCTCCTTATCCATCATCCCACACAGACTCCTGACCCCGCAGTATACAGCTGAATGCATTTTGCGACAGAAAGAGACTTTGCTTTCATATGCCATTTTTGTTCCTCCCTATGCACTGTTGTGTCCCCGGCAGAACTCCCATACTCCGAATTTTTGGAAGACACTCCCATTTTTCTACAAGATCCACCCTTTCATCCCTCTGGTACAGTAAAAGCGTAGATTTTCATTATTAAGCCCACATTTCTTATTATTATAAGAGAAGCAGCTGATGAAAAATAAAGGACTAAAGAGCTAAGAGACCTTGCTAAAATTAAGTACATCTGGTCTCCAGTGTGGCATTGGTGTGCTCAGTCAGAAGGAGGAGACTAAGGATGAACTTCTGCCTTGGCCCAAGGAAGCTCTTTGGTTCCCTAGGGTGATGCCTTAATGAGCAAGCTGGGAGTACGTGCAAGCAGGTAGGTTTGGTTTTCCAAAGAAACTCTTTGGTTTTCCTGGTAAAATGAAGCCACTCCCTAGAGCACAATACAAGGTTAAGGGAGCCAAAAGGGGTACGTCTGTCTGACGAGTAAGACCATCACTGAAACAAACAGCATGGGGACCCAGCAGTACTGCTGGCCTCTACCCAAATTCCACTTTTTTTGGCTTTCAAAGCAGTATATTCATTAGGCCACTATAGTCCTATGCGTAAAACAAAAAATCAACCTCACACGTACACCGCTGGGCTTTTGCAAAGTCCTGCTGGAAGCAGAGCAACTTTGAGGCAAGCTATAGGAATGCAGATGTGTAACAACAGTGCAACGGCCACCGAGCCGCACCTTCTCTGCATTATTGCTCCGCTGCAGTAAGCAGGCCAGAAGAGAAATGAGACCTAAAATACAGCCGAGCCCCTTTCGTTTAAAGCTAAAGGAGCATCAGATTTTTTTTTTTTCCACATTTCCCCCTGACGTTTAAAATTCACCCCCACCTACACTTTGTAGGCAGGAGGGAGAGCACCTAGTGAAAAACCACCTGCAAGCAATTGCGCACGGTGTGCCAGACCGCCGGGCCAGGCCAGGCTGAGCCCCCGGGGTGCCGGCTGTGGGGGACCCCGGGGCGCAAGCCCTGCGAGCCCGCCGCCTGCGGCCGGCCCCGCCGCTGAATCTACGGGCCCCGCGGCAAGCTGCAAGATGGAAGCCGAGCCGGAACCCAGCGGCGCAGGCGCAGCAGCAGGAGKAGGAGGAGGAGGAGGAGGGAGGGTGCTCTGGGGCCCGGGCTCGCCGGCTTGAGCAGCCTCTGCCCAGGCCTGAGGGGTGGGCGGTCGGCGGCGGGAGGCCGCCATGGGCAAGCGGGTGGCCCTGGTTCTCGCCGGCTGCGGCGTCTTCGACGGCAGCGAGATTCACGAGGCCTCGGCGGCGCTGGTGCACCTCAGCCGCGGCGGCGCGGAGGTAGGGGGGCGGTGGGGAGGCGGTGCCCCGCTCCCGGCACCCCCGCGGGGTGTGTGTGGGGTCGCGTGTGGCAGGCTCCCGAGGGGTGGAGGTATGTCTCCCCCGTCTCTTTGCACCCCTCAGCAGCCGAGGGACCCCACCCCGCCCTGTGCCGGCGCCCGGGGTTGGCCATCCTATGGCTCCCGCTGTTTGCGGGGTCGGAGCCTCTCCCGCTTCACGGTGGTCTTTTCCCCGCCACTGCACACTACAAAGCCTATTCAGCCATAACCTTTCTCCTTATCTTATCCCTCCCTTCCTATTTTCACCCCCCTCCCCAAAGGCGTGAATGTCCCCCTGACAGGAGCAGCGGTCTCATGCAGGCGGCTGAACCCGGGAGTGAGGAGTGGCAGGAGGCCTTGCCCTGCTCCTCTGTCCCTGCAGCACGCTGGAGCTGAAGATGGGGCCCAGTTGAAATTCTTGATCGGCTTCCCGATTGCTTTTGCAGAAGTGAGGCGCTCGCCCTCGCTCGGGTTCACCTGCTYGTTTTCCGCTAGCTGTTTCTGGGCTTTTTCGGTAACTGGGAGTCGTCGGAGAAGCCAGGACCAGGATGCRGTGGTGTGCTTTGGTCCTGTCTGTGGCTTCAGATGGCGGAAGGTGGTCACTTTCTGTCTGCGTGTAGCTGCACTCAGGTGTCTGATGGTAACAACAGCACCCTCATATTTAGCACAAAATTGTCCTCTTTAAAATTAACTGAAGYGGCAAGTGCTGAGAAGTCTGCAAAGCAAGCATCAGAAGAGATGTGTGAAAACAGCCCCTGCGGTACACCTTTCACAGAACTATTTTTGGTGCAGCTTTCCCCTTCTGTGCCTAACCAAAATATGTTCTTCCRTGTTTTGTTTTTCCTTCCTGCTACCAGTCTTTTAGGAAAGCGAGTAACTCTAACGTCTGCACTGGAAATGCTTGTAAAGTTTACATCTTTTAAACTTTTTTTGTAAAACTCTTTTAGCACTCTGGTCCCCTAACAGCCTTTCTGCAGACTCAGCTGTGTGTCCAGTCAGGCTGCTGCTATAAATTGTGGTGCTCTGTTTGTCCTTGGGGTTATCCACAGAGGGAAGGCAGGCCCTGGCAAGATCAGTAAGCTTAATGTTGGCATAAGAATGCACTCCTGTCAAAAAGCTGCAGGAATAGGATGGGGAGGGTGGCCGGGTTTACCCATCCTAATATGTCATCTGTCGCTTTAGATATTTAATACAATAGATCCATCCTGTGGAATCCACTTCTCTTGGATAAGAGACTTCAGGAACAAAGCCTGTTTAAGCCTGTTTTCATTAAATGATCTTTGTTGTGACCAATATGTATGAGTTCTGTTTGCATTCATAAAACTGCTTCATCTCTATGTTCTAGGTGAAGATATTTGCTCCCAATATTGAGCAAAGGGATGTAGTCGATCACCTAAAAGGAAGTCCAACAGAAGAGAAGAGAAATGTGTTAGTTGAAAGTGCCAGATTGGCAAGAGGAAACATTCAGGATTTGGCTGAACTAAAAGCTAGTGAATTCGATGCTGTCATTTTCCCTGGTAAGTGCTTTTRAAAGAAAATAATTTGTGTTTTTTCAATTGCAAAGAACTGCTTTGCCTCTGCTACTTTTTGTATTTTTAAATCCGTTTCGAGAATAAATTATACTCTTGAATTTGAGAGGTACGTGGTTTTTTTCTTTTTTACTTAGTTATTTTCTGTTGAGGATGAGAAAATGTTTTAGCAAGCTCTCATGTGCTGACAAGTCATCTCAGTTTATTTATTAATTTATAGTTCATTAATTTAAAATGCCAGAGTGTTCTTTTGGTGTTAGGTCATACATCACACCGTTCCTTCTTTTTAAAGATTGTGAAAACTTTAGTACCTACTTGCGGACAAGAACACTGACCAGAGTAGAAAAGTAAGGCCAGAACTTGACGTTACGTGGCAATGCCTTATTTTTAGGGCCTCTGAAATTGTTGGCAGAATAGTAGGTTGCCAAGTAGATTATATTCCCTGTCAGATGTGAGTACATTTTGTTTTAATTATGTATCTGGTCTGCTGCTGATCAAGTTATACTAAATATGTTCATGGATAATTTTTTATTTATAGACCACAAAATTGCCTTTCAGACGGAGGTAATAGTAATCACTTCAGAAATTAAGAAACCAAAGCATCACGAGGAAATTATGACTTGCTGAAGATCACTTTCCAGAATATTCGTAGTACTGTTAAATATTGCCTAAGCGTTAATTTTGTAGTTGTTACACTGTCTTCTGTTGTAAGGCCAGCAGAGGGAGTGTGTATATAACGCAGAGAAACATACTTGCAGCACTAAAATGAGTGGGTGACATCAGGGCTGATCAGGGAGTAGAGGCTAGCAAATATTTTCCACGTTAATTTCATGCTGTTATAACCCAGGCTCAGGGGGGTTGCTGTAATAACTGTTAGAGGGAAATAAACCCTATTAAGTTTGAAAATTAAAATCTTACTGCAGAGATTCCAAATAACACTCAAAAGTGAGCAAATAGTGAAAGGAAAAATAATCAAAAATGCAAAGCTTCTCGATGTTGTCCATTGGAATACTTGTGAAAATTTCTGTTTGTTTATTGTAGAAAAGTTGATGTTGTGCACATTCCATAAGGAATCAAATGGTTACACTTACTAATACACTTACTAATAACCTTCTTACTTTGATTATTCTAATGGTTATAAATCCAGCAAACAAAGGGTGCTGTAAAATATAATCTGCTTGTACAATTAAACAAAGATTAAATGCAAGTAAAGGATTATAACTATATTGTTATAACTAATTTCTAGAAAGACAAATTCAGCATTATTTTTAGTAGGAAATTATGTTATCATTCACAAGTGGTATGTCTCAGAATATCATATGTTATCAATTCCTTTTTATGTAATATCCTTTTGGTTTTTATTGTGTTAACCTTTTTTTTTTTTTTTTTAAGTCCAAAAAGAATTCTAGGTGGGGAAAAAGCTCACCTGTAATTGTTTAAGTATTGACCTAAAACTTGAGAGTGAAATTACCGTAGAGGGTCAAACCACTGTTTGCATTACTCTCGTGAACTGCACTCTCTACTTTTAACTATTGTTGGCCTTTCTTCTGATCCCTCTCTTGCTTATTAAGGGGTGCATATCAGATGGTGCAGCTTTTCCAGTCGCTAGCAAATGAATGTGAGGTTTCCTATTTCTCTATTTGTTACTCACTGAAGCAAGATTAAGCTTTCTGGCCTACGTAACATACGTGGTATAAAAAATCTGCAGTTAAACTTTTAACATTATAAACCCATCACGTTTCACGTGCTGAAAGCTTTCAGTATAGTAACTTAACAGTCCTACATATGCCATGATTATATTGTAAAAAAGGAGAACTTCTTTCTGGTATTGAATTTAATGGCTTTTAGCAGTGTCTTACATTTGAGCTTTTGTGTTTTTTGGTGTTTTTTTAGGTGGTTTTGGTGTAGCAAAGAACCTGTGTTCCTGGGCTGTGGATGGCAAGAACTGTACTGTCAATGAGCACGTGAGCTCCACGCTCCAAGCTTTCCACAGTGCTAAAAAGCCCATTGGTTTGTGCTGTATATCGCCAGTCCTGGCAGCTAAAGTCTTTCCTGGTTGTGAGGTCACGGTCGGCCAAGATAAAAACGTAGATGGAAGGTAAGAAGGAAATGGATGGAGATAATTTACATGGGAATTAGCATTAGGAAATGGACAGTCTTCTGTTGAAAAGTCTGAGGTCTCTGGTGCCAGTAACCTTTGGGTAGCTTATTAGTGATATTTTTCACTTATTTCAAATTTTCATTTGCATAATAATAGTAGGTGCAGAACTCTCAGGGCAGACAGAGTGAATCTGTGAGGTCAGGTGATTTGTGTGCTACAATGTTGGAACGATTTATCCCTAAATTCAGAAATACATTGGTCTGTGATATGTTCTATGATATCAACATCCACAGACACTTTACAATTAATAGCATGAAAACTCTACGTAGCCTTACCTCTTGCCTAAGCTGTCACTCTGTGAGCCGCCAAAGGTAACACAGGTCCCTGCACTGGCTTTGTTGTGCTGTGTGGGTGCTAATGAGTCACTGGATGCAGCATCCGACAGTCCTGAAAGTGACAGAACAGAGACTTTTACAGAATCCTACCTCTGCAAACACGCAGGTGACCAAGGATATCAAGTTATTTTTTCATGTTACATTCATGGTAATTGAGTGATAGATTTTAGCTCATATTAAGTGAGATACAGAATTTGCTTACCCAATGCCTTTAAAGGCCATGATTCATATTGCAAATGTGCAAATGAAGAATAGGCATCTGGCCAGCTGGCATTCAAAAATGTGGTACCCTGTGGTAATTTGAGTGGCCATTTAAATTGCATCTGTGGGCTTTTGTCTGTTCAGAGATTTTTAATAAAGTTTTTCTGGTGGTAGTGGTTTGGGGCCAGTTTAGGGGAGGCAGATGAGAACAGGGCCTGGCAGAAGTCAGTGCTGCTTCAAGGACTGTCAACTCCTGATAAAACTTCTGAATGGAATTTCATATCAGCAGCGGTAGTGAGGGATTGCCTCCACCCCCCTGTTCCTGCCTTATCCTCAGGAAAAAAAAATCTCTGCAGAATCCCAGTGGAAGACCTTATATGGAGGTGTTGGAAAAGGTCTAACGTGTCTGCAAGTTCAGCTGGCATCTCTCAAACTTCTGAGGATCAGTTATGGCTGGACTTGGTATCATCTTGTAAACTTATTGAAAGATTGTTAAAAACAGAATCGTACCTTCTGACATACTGTGGCTCTGTGTTTCAGCCCTTGTTTTCAAAGATACCAGATCACTTGTGTCCACAGGGGATGGGAGAACCYGACAGTGACAGTCTGTTTGACTCCCTTGTCATAATCAGCTAGAGTCACTTAAATATTCCTGTAGTTCTCTCATTCAAGTTATGTTGGCAGAACTCTATGGCTGTATCATCTCTTTATGTTAATTACAATCTTTTTATTTACAGATTTCCTGATGCTGAAACGGCATCTGCTATAGCAGAGCTTGGATGTAAGCACATTTGCAAAAATGTAAATGAATCCCATGTGGATAAAGCCAATAAAATAGTTACTACCTGTGCTTTCATGTGCAAGGCTCCTCTGCATGAAATCTTTGACGGAATTGGAACAATGGTACAAGAAGTCCTGAAACTTGCCTGACTGGAAGTGTACAGGCTTCTGCAAGGAAATCAATTTAGCTAAGCATAAGCATTTAGCTTCCTTTGATTGTATTAATAAAATAATGCAACTATCAAACTTCACAGTTCTTGGGGTGTGGTTTTTTTTTAAAAATCTGTAATACATCAAATGGTTATTGCTAAGTTTATCCTATTTATTTCTCTTTTAAAATAGAAAGCATGTGTTGAAGGTTGTGGTGGTAGTGGGGGTTCCCCTTTTTTTTCTCATGAATCTGAATGTATTCAGTCTTGATAAGATAATGTAGGAACCCTCCTTATCCAATGGGGTTTTATCACATCACTAATGATTATCGGTAATTCATATTTGGTATTACCCAGCTATAATTACAGATGAAATAGCTGTAAATGAGTCTGTAAACCTTTGGTGTAGGTGAGTAATTCAATTCTACTTTCTAATCAGAAGGGAAAAAGAAAAGAATGTGGTTATTTGTTTTTTTTTTTTTCTTCCTTCCCTTGCAAGTCTTTAAGCAAGTATAACTAACATAACATTAACCTAACCTAACCTAACATAAACCGCGAAGGCAAAAACCCGCGAAGGCAAAAGCCCAGGGAGAGAGAGGGAGCCCCAGCTCCACCCCCCCCCCCCCCCGGGCCGGAGGAGCGAGCTCCTGACGAGCGGCAGCTCTGGCTCGGCGTGGGCGGGGACAGGAGGGACGGCGGCCCAACCCCCTCACATACAAGAGCAGCCCCCAGGGAGCGGCGAACAGGGCGGGCAAACAGGACGTGGCGCCTCAGAAGAGTGTGGCGCGGCAGTTGGCGCGGCAGTTCGTGCAGGGAGGGCGAGCCGGCGGGGCGCAGCCCCCCTCCTGGCTCTAGAGGCCAACTCAACTAGTGGTCATCGCCCTCCCAGAAGAGGACCTAGCTATGGTTTCCACTCGGCCGAAAGCCGTTGTCAGAAGGAATGTGGCGACCCAGACAGAGCCCTCACACAAGCACACAGCTGTCCAGGTCTCCGGCTGCAGGGAGTGCCTGAGCCTGTCCCTTGTACCGGAGGGCAGCAGAGACAACACCTGTGTGCGGTGTGACCAGGTGGATGATCTGCTCAGCCTGGTGGCAGAGCTGAGAGAGGAAGTGGAAGGGTTAAGGAGTATCAGGGAGTGTGAGAGGGAGATAGATTGGTGGAGCCACACCCTGCCATCCCTGAGGCAAAGGCAGCAGATGGAGGCTCCGTATGAAGCAGAGGATCCCCTGCCCTCTTGCCACCAGGCAGAAGGAGGGGACCTAAGAGACGGCAGGGAATGGAAACAGGTCCCTGCTTGGGGTGCCAGGCGAACCCCTGCCCGGCCTCCCTCACCTTCCCAGTTGCCCTTACACAACAGGTATGGGGCTCTGGAACTCGAGGGCCAGGCAAATCAGGATGTAGATGAAGGTCCATCCAAGGGGTTGCCTCGGGTGAGGCGGCCAGCCCCAGGCATCATGACTGCCTCGGCTAAGAAAAAAAGGAGGGTAATTGTCGTAGGTGATTCCCTTCTGAGGGGAACGGAGGGCCCRATATGCCGACCGGACCCATCCCACAGGGAAGTCTGCTGCCTCCCTGGGGCCTGGGYTAGGAAACTCCCCGGTCTGGTACGGCCCTCTGACTACTACCCACTATTGGTTATACAGGSTGGCAGCGACGAGGTTGCAAAGAGAAGCCCAGAAGCGATCAAAAGGGACTTCAGGGCACTGGGGCGATTGGTTGAAGGATCAGGAGCACAGGTAGTGTTTTCCTCAATCCCTTCAGTGGCAGGGATGAATACTGACAGGGACAGGAAAACACGCCTGATCAACACGTGGCTCAGGGGCTGGTGCCACCGGCAGAATTTTGGCTTTTTTGACCACAGGGAGGTTTACACGGCAGCAGCCCTGCTGGTGACAGATGGAGGTCAGCTGTCTCACAGGGGGAAAAGGATTCTGGCTCGTGAGCTGGCRGGGCTCATCGAGAGGGCTTTAAACTRGGTTCGCAGGGGGAAGGGGATAAAACCAGGCTCACGAGAGACGAGCCTGGGGGTGGCATGCCAATGTTGGGGGTGAAATTGATAGCCCAGCTCAAGTGCATCTACACCAATGCACGCAGCATGGGTGGCAAACAGGAGGAGCTGGCAGCCATTGTGCAGCGGGATAGCTTTGACTTAGTCGCCATCACAGAAACATGGTGGGACGACTCTCACGACTGGAGTGCTGCAATGGATGGCTATAAGCTCTTCAGAAGGGACAGGCGAGGAAGGAGAGGCGGTGGGGTGGTATGTCAGGGAGTGTTTCGACTGTCTAGAGCTTAACGACTGTGGTGATGACAAGGTCGAGTGCTTATGGGTAAGGATGAGGGGGAAGGCCAACAAGGCAGATATCCTGCTGGGAGTCTGTT